>PVJO010015261.1:0-45524 GCA_004026905.1 Hystrix cristata | reverse complement strand
GCTTTAATCACAGTTCTTGGCTGAGAATTTAGCTCAGTGGTTAAGTGCTTGCCTAGCTAGTGCAAGGCTCTGAGTTTGATCCCTGGCACTAAAGAAATACATAAAAATAAAAAAATAATTCTTTTTTTAAATCTATTTTATTTTAATGGTACATTTTAGATGTACATAGTGATAACATTCATCATAGGGGATTTGTACCGGTATATGATATATCTTGTTGCTTCTTTTTTTCCCCATTCCCCTCCCCTCCCTCCTTATTTACAAAAACTTCATTTCTATTTTTTCCTTCCATTTCTTATTTCTCTCTCTCTTTTTTTTTTTTTTTTTTTTTTTTTTTTTTTTTTTTTTTTCGGTGCTGGGGATCAAAATCAGGGTCTTGTGCTTGCTAGGCAAGCACTCTAACCACTGAGCTAAATTCCCGGCCCCTGTTTTGTTTTGTTTTGAGACAGGGTCTCGCTATGTAGTTCGGGCTGGCCTTGAGCACACTATGTAGCCCAAAGTGGCCTTGAACTCGCTTCACTCTTGATCCTTCTGCCCCAGCCTCCCAAGTGCTGGGATCAGAGGCAAGTGCCACCACTCTCAGTTTAGGGCATCAAATTTTATATTCTCTGCAGTCTGAAATATTTATAGTTGGGCGTAGTGGCAAACACCTGTAATCCCAGCACTTGGGAGACTGAGGCAAGAGGATTGCCATGAGTCCAAGGCCTACCTGAGCTACATAGCTAGACCCTGTCTCAAAAAAAACAAAGAGGAAGGGCTGGGGATTTAGCCCAGTGGTTAGAGTGCTTGCCTCACAAGCACAAGGTCCTGAGCTCGATCCCCAGCACCAAAAAAAAAAAAACCAAAGGAAAAAATACTTATATGGTAGTTCATTCTCAGGTCAAATAAACCCTTGAATATACTACACAGATCCTCAGGTCTGCACTCATACCAGGTGACAAACCATGTTCTGGTTTATAGTGTTAATCTGAATAGCTAAAACAAGTTGTGTGATTTCAGATCCTTTGGTTTACATAGGTTTTTGAGGAGTGGTGGGACATGTTGGGGATTGAACTCGGGACCTTCTGCTAGCTAGGCAAGTGCTCTACCACTGAGTTAAATACCCAACCCCTTATTTTCATAGTTTTGTTTTGTTTTTGATTTTCTACTCAAATTAATTTGAAGTAACAGCCAGATATTACCCAAAGAGCTTGTCCACGACACGCCTAGGACCACAGCACGCCTGCCTCAAGCTGACTGCTCAGCCTCCCTGATTTTCATAGTTTTGAAGGGGAAAAAAAAAAAAACAAAAAAACAAACTTCACTGGTGTATCTCTTCCTCCAGAACAAAATGTACCCATTAACATCTGAATATTATTGTTTTACAGTTTTACTCTTTTCCACCTAAGATAGTTTGAAGTAAATGTGCCGTATTAAAAAGTCTTTCCTCCTTGCAAGCACAAGGCCCTGAGTTTGATCCCCAGCACCAAAAAAGAAAAAATCTTTCCTGAATCTTTATTCTTCAGAAGGAGACTCCATTTGTCTCTATTTTCAGACAAAGCAAAATCTGCCTTAGGAATCCTTATTCTTTGAATAGTCTTTATCCCCAGTAGAGCTTTACTCAACAGTTCTCAGTCTCAGATTTTTATTCTCTTCAAGTTCCCTTCTCTTCCTCTGTGAAAGTGGTGTTTGGGGTGTGTGCAGTCGCGACTGTACTTGAGGGATAGGAAGAATCACTTCAGGAGTAGGGAGTGTCACAGCGGGTCTCCCCATCATGCTTCTGACCAGTTCCAGCTTCCTCTCCATCCTCGCAGGGCTAGGAGCCTGTTGCCCAGCCCGGCCTGAGCCCTGCGGGGCCCACCAGAAAGCATTCGCCAAGGACGGCGAGAGGCAGCTCTGAAACCAGCAGGTGTCACTGGGAGATGGCTTCACAGCTCGAATTCCTGTACCAAAGTAGGGGGTGTTCATTTTAACAAGTCCTGTTTTGCTCAAATTTGAATACTTTTCCCATTTGTAAATGCAGTTTTTAGGAGATTGTTGGGAAGCATACTGTTAAGTCCAATCTCTGTCTCCTCTGTTCATCTTTTTTCACATTCATTAAGAAACAGTTATGGCTGATGAACCACCTGAGCATGGCTCGGCTGCCTCAGGCTGCAGGCCTGCTGATCCGGTCCAGTGACCTCTTACTCTTGTCCCTGCAGGCATAGAGTGCCAAGCCAATCAGGCATCCGCGACGTCCGAAGAGTGCACCGTGGCCTGGGGAGTCTGTAATGTAAGTTTGCTGGTCTCACACCTTTCCCCAAAATGTGCAAACAGTATGGAAGACTTCAGAGCCTCTGGCTATTCACCCAGAGTTGGGAACAAGGTTGGGTATTGCAGAGACCCCCAGCCTGTGCTGATTGCAGGCCCTCTGTTGGCAGCACTGGGACTCCGCTCTGGGTAGGCCCTGGGATGGCTCCAGCACTGCAGCCCAGTCTCCGGCACAGGCCCATCCTTCACCTTCTCAGCGGACTCCTCGATGCCAGGGTCTGTGGAGCTGAATTGGGTAGATTAGTTGAACCTTGGAGTCTGCGTGTGTTTTAAGTGTGGCTGATGTACTGAGTGAGGATGTTTTAAATAAGCTCCTGCCAGAAATGTTTTACGCAGCATCATTGGACTGAACGTTCAGTCTTGCAGGATGTGACAGCTGTGAAGGATAACAAACATCAAAAACATTTCTAGCATGTGTTAAAAATTCATCCTTAAGGGCTGGGGATTTAGCTCAGCGGTTAAAGTGCTCGCCTTGCAAGCACAGGGACCCGAGTTCGATCCCCAGCACCAAAAAAAAAAAAAAAAATTCATCCTTAAAGCCATATAGCTCCAGTCATCCAGGCGCATGCACTAAAATTATCATGTCCAGGACTCCTGTGCCGAGGGGACAGAGAACCCACAGCTCCCAGCATGACCCAGGGCATTGCTAACTGAGTGCATTAAGCCATGGCATTTAAGACCTCCTCTCTACCTCCCTCGTGGGAAATGGGGTTTCTGGAGCCCACATACAGTGATTAAATGATCTTATGTTAAAAGTGCTTAGCATTGGGGTTGGGGCATTAGCCCAGTGGTAGAATGCTTGCTTAGCAAGTGCAAGGTGCTGAGTTCGATCCCCGGGACCAATAAATAAATAAGTAAATAAATAAATATGCTTAGCAGCTGACATGGTGGCACAAGCGTATAATCCCAGCTATTCTGAAGGCTGAGGCAGGAGGATCACTAGTTGAAGGCCAGCTTGGGCAACTTAGCAAGACCCTCTCAAAATAGAAAGGGCTGGGGACATAGCTCAGTGGTCGAGCACTTTCCTCACATATATGAGGCCCTAGGTTCAAGCCCCAGTACCACCCAAAATGGCATCGGGGGACGAAAGCTTAGAATTGCTGCTCTACATAGTAGGCAGAATATCAAAGCATCTAAATAAATCCAGATTTGGAGCAGAGTCCTTTTCCTCATGAATCTTCATTCTGTTGGGGTCCTTCAGCCAGGACGCCTTACTCGTGTGGAGCGCTGGCTCCGAGTCTTCCACCCCAGCTCCCCAGTTAGGCGACTCCCTTGGCTTCCTGTCTGCATGCTGCAGATAATAGTATCAGGCCGCCTGCTCTTGGGCTCGCTGTGCAGCTTGGGTGAGGCCACGGGTGTCGGCGTCTATAAACCAGGGTCCTGTAAGTGGACCTCTGCACATCGTCTGCCTAGTGTGCCTAGGAGCATGCCTTCCAGTGCTGGAAACAGAGATGGTCCGGGCCACGGTCACCTGCTCTGAAGCCTCACAGCCCTGCTTGGCTTCCAGCTTGTGCTGTCTTCTGAGGACCCTGCGAGACAGAAGGACCCTGGGCTTGGGCAGAGTGCTTGGCAGGGGAGGCGAGAGCGGGAGACAGTGTCTTGGGAGAGCCTGTCCCCAGTGCCTGGGGCCTGACAAAAGTGGCTCTGCTTTCTGCCTCTAGGAAATCTGTTTTCCTCCTTTTTACATGGAGCTGTGAGAGTCAACAGACATGTGACCTTCCAGGAGGCTGTCACTCTGGAGAATACTTGATGAGACTATATTATACCAGATATGGGTTCCTTTTTTTAAATTTTTTGGTACTGGGCATTAAACCAGGGCCTTCCCACTGAGCCATATCCCCAGTCCTTTTTTAAATTTTAGGGTCTCACTAAGCTGCCCAGGCCCTGCTTAAACTTGGCAATCCTCTTGCCTCAGTCTCTCAGACTGCGGGGATGACAAGTGTGCACCACCACACTCCACTGGATTCCATTCTTTTTTTTTTTTTTTTTTTTGTACCAGGAATCGAACTCAGGGCCTCATGCTTGCGAGGCAAACACTCTAACAACTGAGCTAAATCCCCGGCCCTCCATTCTTTTTTTTGAGACAGTCTTGTCATATTGTTCAGGCTGGCCTTGAACTCAGGGAGATCCTCCTGCTTCAGTCCCCCAAGTGTTGAGATTACAGGTGTGCACCAGCACACCTGACTTTATCTCTTTTTGAGACAAAGTCACTCACTCATCAAAGGCCCATTGGGTCCTGAGCTCTCGTGATGTCTGTGAGTGAACCTGGAAGGGCCCATCTCAGGCCTGAGTGGTGGCAGGCGGTGCACTGCCCTGGAAAGGGCCGAGCAGGGGCTTTGCTTCCAGGAGCCTCGTTTCTCAAGGTGGGACAGGAAGCCAGAACCTTGTGTGATCAGGGCCTCCTCAAGTGAACACAGCCCCTATCAGACCAAGTGGGGCTGGGGCCATGCGTGTTTGTGTAGAGGAGAGGCCTCACGGCTGGACGCGTGTCTGTTGGAAATGTTCTTGTGCCCAACGAGAACAGGTACCAAGTTGTGTTCACTGGGCACTGTGACCTCTTTGTTCTGAGGAAGAGGTAGCAGCAGAAGGTACAGACCAGAGCAGTTTTTTGTTTTGGGGGGTTTTTTTGGTGTTGGTGGGGATCAAACTCAGGGCCTTGGCCAAAGCAGTTATTTTTAATAACGTGTCTTTTCTTCTTCAGCACGCATTTCACTTTCACTGCATCTCTCGATGGCTGAAAACGCGGCAGGTGTGTCCATTGGACAACAGAGAGTGGGAATTCCAAAAGTAGGTGTCCCCGCTCTGCTCTGGGCTCAAGCCTGTGGGTAGTGAGGGGGACCGTGCCATTTTGGAATCCAGCCCGTGGTTATTTAAATGGTGGCTCATTTATGGGAAATGTAGAAAGAATTAGCCAGTGTTAAAAGCGTGCAGTCTGTGGTTTCCCAGCCAACCTTCTGGGATCTGTGAAGACAGAAAATACAGGAATCTGCAAGCTGTGAAGTACTTCCAGAATGACCCCTAAGAAGGTTCCGCGGGCCACTGATGTCAGGCTAGACGTGTGGCATCGCGTTTCAGCGGTTTATCTCCCACCGATAGTTGTGGCAGAGCCCCTGCGGCAGTCTTGTGAAACTCTCACGTAGAAACCGTAACGTGGTGAACTCTTAGCAGTCACACCTTCCAAAGGCTCCACCACAAAAATGAGTCTCGGAGGGAGACAGCGTGGCAGCTTCCCAGGAGCGTTCTGACTCTGCATAGACACTCACGTGTACATCTTCCTGGCCTGAGTGGGAGCACTCTTGTAGTGCTCCACCTTGTCTTTCTCACGTGGTAGCCATCTCACATCCACACATGACAAGCTGCCCCCTTCCAGTAGTCACTTTTTAATCAGTCCCTACTTACGGACACAGGGCTGGTCACCAGGAAAGGGTGTAACGAGAAGCCGTGAAGGAGGAGATGGAGGGAAGAGTGACAGCCAAGCCAGCCAGCATCCATTCCAAGCACGGCACACACTTGGCTCATGTCTGTCTTCTGAGCTCTGCCTGATGTCGGCCTGTGTTTAAGTGGGTTTGACGTCACACAGGAACCTAGCACGGAACTAATGAGGCGACTTGCTTTGTCTTGCAGGTATGGGCACTAGAAGACTTCTTCCATCCATCTTAACTGTTAAGTGACTGCCTCCTGTTACTGTAAATTAGATAGAACCATGTCTTTCTCCCTTGTCTTTCCATTGCTGTCCCCCAGCCATGGTTGTATTCTGTGTCAAATAAAGTTCTCTTGGGTTCCAGAGTGGATGCTGTCTCTTTTGTATGCAAAGAAAGCTAAGAAATGAAGAGTGCCTGCTTCCAAGGTTGGAAAACGCGCTTTATAGAGTAAGACATCCACAAGCGGGGGGGGGGGGTGTGTGTGTGGAACGAGGCTGTGCCGTGTACACATACCTCAAACACATACTGTACTAATAAAAATAAACATGCTTTTTAATAAGTGAGATGTTGGCTTGCTAGAGCTGCAGCACCTGCCCTGTGGATGCGTTGCTGGGCATGATGCGCCTGCCCAGGCAGGGAGCGTAGATGGTAGTGCCAGACACCAGGTGGCTCCTCTTTCCTGCGTGAGGGGAGATCGCCAGCCTACCGGGCAGACCCCCTCGGCCCTGCCCCTTGTGTTCCTGCCAGTAGCCCTGGGCATGGGGCTCCTGAGGACCACAGAGTGTGACATGGGCACAGAAAGGGGCACGGCACATGCCAGCTCTGACTGCGTGTAACCCTGCTTTCCTATAGCCTAGAAAGATAAACCTGAAAAATAAAAAGTGTGTTATGTAATGTTGGCTGCCAAAAGAATAATTGTGAATTCAAGTTAAAAACTGACCGCTTGGGGGCTGGGGATTTAGCTCAGTGGTTAGAGTGCTTGCCTTCCGAGCACAAGGCCCTGAGTTCGATCCTCAGCACCAAAAAACTGACATTTGGAGCCTGTTGTGGTAATGCACGCCTGTAATCCCACCACTCAGTATATGTTCTGCCGAGGTGAGCACAATCCCGCCCTTCAGGAGACTGAGGTGGGAGAATCACGAGTTCAAGACCAGCCTAGGCTACGTAGACCTTACCTTTTTTTTTTTTTTTTGTGCTGGGGATCAAACTCAGGGCCTTGTGCTTGCTAGGCATGTACTCTAACCATTGAGCGAAATCCCCAGTCCCACACAGAGCTTATCTTAAATATGTGTGTGTATATATATATGTGTGTATGTACATATATATATATATAATTAAAAAAAATAAACATTTGACCAGAGTGGTGTATGCCTATGATCCCAGCTAACTGGGAGCCCAGGCAGGAGGAGCACTTGAGCCCAGGAGTTTGAGACCAGCCTAGGCAACATTGTGATATATCTAAAGAAAAACAACAAACCCAGGGCCAGGACTGTAGCCCAATGGTAAAGTCCTTTCCTACCATGGCCAAAGCCCTAGATTCAATCCCTGGGGCCACCCAAAAAAAAAAAAAAACAAAAAAAAACACCTCACAAAAGCTGATATCGCTGCGTTGTACTAACAAGTTTAAGTTTCCTTCACTATACCTGAGCTGCCTGTTGTGACACTAGTGAAAGGGCTGCGTAGACTGAGAAGTGGCATAATGGGTGTTCATAGACGATACTTCTGTTCTTTTAAAAACATTTTCAAAAATAACAAAAATAGAAGACAGACGGGGTCGGAGATTTGACTTAGTGGTAGAGAGCTTGCCTAGCAAGTGCAAGGTCCTGAGTTTGAGCCCCAGAACCAAAAAAAAAAAGAAAAAGAAAATTTTGAAAATTTTTCGCAGTTTGATTTCCATTATGGTGTCTATAGATACTTCCTGCATGGAAACTCTGGAGTTCTCAACTTTAGTATCATGAAAAGGAACCCGAAGCCAGGTTCAGGGCCACATGCTTGTAATCCCAGCCATCTGAGAGGCTGAAGCTGGAGGATCACTGTGAGTTCAAGGCCAGCCTGGGCTACGTAGCGAGTTCAAAGCCAGCTGAACTACATGGCAAGACCTTGTCTCAGGGGAAAAAAAAAAAGTCTACAGTGCGGAGGCTGGATTTGAAATTACCATCCTGCCTCAGCCTCCTGAGTGCTGGGATTCCAGGCGCGGCCCGCCCCGCCCGAGGGCGCTCTGAATCCCTTCCAGCCTAGGAGCCGTAGGGCCCTGCAGGGTTAAAACCGGAAACTGCGGTCTTTTCCCTCCTAGCGCACAGACCCGGAAGCCAGGTTCTCCGACAAGGCCGACCGGCGCCCCCAGCGCAGATTCCTGCCGGCTTGGCTGAGCTCATCCTTGCCGGACCAGATTTCCTGGTTTGGGGCTTGGGAAACCCGGTTGCTCTTACCTGACTGCACGGGGGAAATAAATGTCCTTTTGCCTCCCTGGCGCTGTCACCGTCCAGAGAGTAGCTCCTGGAGAACCCGGCGCAAACTGCCGTGCTGGCCCTCGGAGCCTGGCGTTAGGTTCCTCGGAGAACTGGTGCGTTCACATTCTCTTTTTGCAAAATCACGGTGAAATTCATACAACATAAAGGTGTTTTCTTTTTTTAATTTGTTTTGTGAATTTTGGATTTTTGAGACACAGCCTCACTAGGTAGCCCAGGTGGGCCTCGAACTCGTGGTGATTCTCTGGTTTCAACCTCCTGAGTAGCTGGGATTACAGTCTTGCGCCACACCCCACTACTGTTTTTGTTGTTTTCTTTTTGGTTTTTTGAGACAGGCTCTCACTGTGTGCCCTAGTTCAGGCTGGCTTTGAACTCACAGTTCCAAGTGCTGAGATTACAGGTGTGCGCCATCATGCCCAGCTCTTTTTTCTTTTTTCTTTTCCTTTTTTTTTTTTTTTTAGGCAAGGTCTCACTATTGTAGTTCAGGCTGGCCTTGAACTCACTATATATCCTAGGCTGGCCTCAATTTTGAGGCATTTCTCCTGCCTCGGTCTCCCAAGTGTTGGGATTATAGGCATGTGCCACCATGCCCAGCTGCCTAGCCCTCATTATTTTTTGTTTGTTTGTTTTGTTTTTTTTGTTTGGTTTTTTTTTGTTTTTTTTTTTTTTTGTGGTGCCGGGAATCGAACTCAGGCCCTTGTGCTTGCAAGGAAGCCCTCATTATTTTTGATGTTCAGATTTTCCCCTCTCTGGCTTGCAGAAATCTCTTCAACTTGGTTCCTTTGCCCTCTGCACACGCCCCGTGTTTTAGACAGGCTGATCTGATTCCTTTTTTGGGAGTTGTAGGTACTGGGTTTTTGTTTCTTTGTTTTTTTGGATTTTTTGTTGTTGTTTTGGGTTTGGTTTTTTTTTTTTTTTTTTTGGTTCCGGTTCAAACTCAGGGCCTTGCGCTTACTAGGGAAGGACTCTAACCACTGAGGTAAATCCCTAGCCCCTGGTACTGGGGATTGAACCTAGGAGGTCTCTGCACTGAGCTACATCTCAGCCTTTTAATTTTATTCTATTTATTCTTTTTTTTTTTTTAGCTAGGGTCTTGGTGAATTGCCTAGGTGAGACTTGAACTTGGGATCCTCCTGCCTCAGCCTCCCAAAGTGTGAAGATTCCACACATGAGCCACCAAGCCCGGCTCACTGATCTTTCTAGACAGGCCAGACTTTTGTGTTTTGCAGCAGACCTGGAGTCAGTCTTTCTCTAAGGAGCCTTGGTTCTCCTGAGGGGAAATGATATTTACAGATCACAAGCTGGGGTTGGGGATTTAGCTCAAGTAGTATAGAGCACTTGCATAGCAAATACAAGGCCCTGTGTTTGATACCCAGCAAAAAAAAACGGTTCACAAGCTGAGTGCTTACAGTAGAATAAACATTTTTAATTGCTTTTCTTTTTTGTTGTTAGGGTTTTTTTTCCTTCTTTTTTTAACTTGTTTTTCTATTTTTAGGGGCTTTTGTTGTTGTTTTAGGAGGGTGCTGGGAAGTGAACTCAGGGCTTTGTGCTTAGCTGGGCAAGCACTGTGTTTTCAGTTTTTATTTTGAAATAATTTTTTAGATTTACAGAAAAGTTGGGAAAGTAGCATGGAGCATTTCTGTCTGTCCTCTTTTCCCTGGTCCCCTCCAAGGTTAACACTTCCCACACCAGGATGCCGTCCTCAGGCCCCGCGACCACATACTGACACAGTGCTGTTGGCTTCCCTAACCCTTTCTAGTTCCCCAGTTTCCCACTAATGTCCCCCTTCTGTGCTAGGATCCAACCAGAGCCCCACGCTGCACTCAGTCCTGTGTCCCTGAAGCGTCATCTGTCACAGCACCTCAGTCTTTCCCTATCTTTCAAGACCTTGGCATTTTTGAAGAATCCTGAGCAGGAATTCTGTAGAATGTCCTTCGTTTTGGGTTTGTCCCCTGTCTGCTGGTGATTAGGTCAGGGTTATGTCATATGGGGAAAAAAACGCTGAGCATTCAGGGCCAAGGATGCTCTCAGAGATGTGAAGCTTTGTTGTTTGGGTAACATTGTGTCCCAGGTTTCTCCAATTGTTATCTTGTTTGTTGTTTAGTTTGTTTTTTTTTTTTTTTTTCGGTACCAGGGATCGAACTCAGGGCCTCATGCTTGCAAGGCAAGCACTCTAACCACTGAGCTAAATCCCCAGCCCTGTTGTTTAGTTTTTTTGAGACAGAGTCTCACTATGTAGTCCAGGTTGGCCTTGAACTCACAGTGATCCTCCTGCTTCAGCCTCCCGAGTGCCTGGATCACAAACATGTGCCACCATGTCAAGCTGTATGTAGGAAACATGGGGACAGATCCTTTGCAAAAGAAATGGGACAGAGAGATAGAGGAAGGGCAGGGTGGGGAGGGGAAGGGGATGACAAGCTTGGCCTGTGTTAGGTCGGTGTGCTAATTCCCCACAGAGACTGTGGTCATTATGTGCTGCAGAAGTGGACTAACAAAGACAGAAGTCACAGCAGGGTGCCATCAAATGCTGCAGCCTGCAATTGTGATCTCTAACTATAATAGGAAGCATGAGAGGACCAGGAGAGTCTCTAGGCCATCCATACTGGGTGCCAATGACCTTGTCACAGTGCACCTCTGACCCTGGGCTGGAGGTGCCACCGCCCCAGGACCCCAGTGCTGTCTCAGAGCCTCTGTCCCTGACAGGTCCACAAGCGTGCATCTCCATCAGGTCACATCCCTTTGGCGCCCAGAGCCCTGCAGTCTCCTCCCTCACTCACAGTGCAGGCAGAGTCTCTCTCTTCAGGTCTTAAATGTCACTCTCAAATTGCCACCTCTGTCACAGACCACTTCCTTCCTTCTACAATACAGTATGCTTTTTCCTCTTTCCTTTCTTTCTTCCTTTCCTTCTTTTTGAAATAGGGTCTCCCCACATAGTCCAGGCTGGACTCAAACTCTCAGTGATCCCCCTGCCTCAGCCTCCTGTGCCACCATGCCTGGCTCAGAAGGGCTTTCCTGTACAGTAAGAGACAGGAGGAGGAAGAAGGGGCCTGCAAACAGGGATGCTCCCCGATCAGTTGAAGGCCAGACACCAAAGAGAAGGAGGAGGGTTGGGGCTCCAGATTGTGCTGCCAGCAGTGGGACAGCGCCTCCAGGAGGGGCACAGAGGGCTTGGCCCAGGGGTGGGGTCTGCATGGGGAGCTCCCAGAAGCTCTTCAGCAGGAGCTGGGGTCCCTCCCACCAACCACCAAGCTCTCAGCCTCTGATGGCCTTTTCTGCTCTGGAACTGAGTCTCACTGTCCCTGATCCCTGATTCCAGAGCCACAATGGCCTGGGTGGAAGCCCTCAAAGATCAGCACACACCCTTTGTTTGCTCCTCCCCACCACAGACTTCCAGAACTTTTTTCTTTTTCCTTTGGTACTGAGGATTGAACCCAGGGCTTTCAAACTGAGCTATATTCCCAGGCCCAGCTCTTTCATTTATTTATTTGTTTTTGTTTGTTTATTAGTGCTAGGGATCGAACCCAGGGCCTCCGTGCTTGCTAGGCAAGCGCTCTACCACTTGGGCTAAATCCCCAACCCCTATTTTTTTCAGGGTCTTGCTATGTACTCCGGGCTGGCCTTGAAGTCGGTGAACCTCCTGCCTCAGCCTCCTGAGCACAGGGATTACAGGAGTGCACCACAGTTCCTGGCTGATATTTTGAAATCATCATCATTATTATTATTGTTATTTGCAGTGCTGGGGATCAAACTCAGTGAACCCAGTGCTGGGCAAGTGAGTACTGAGGAACATCCACAAGCCCCACGCATGTCGCGGGTCCCTGTTCTCGCTGGGGCAGATCAACCTGCTGTTTGTCCCAAGGGGCCACCTCCACAGGCAGGGATCTGAAGGCAAGAGTGTTTGCAGGCTGACGCGCGCGAACCTTTCTGATGGGGGACGCTCCGCACTCTGTGGCTGAGGCCAGAAGGGAACAGAGCCAGCACCTAGTGGGGAGGAGTCCTGAGTGAGGCTGGAGGCCCCCAAATCCCCGGCCCGTGTACCTGTCTGGCCCCACTCGCCTCTCTGGAACCCCAGCACGTGTAGCCCCCGAGCACCTGCGGTTAGCAACATTGTGTTAGCATGGTGACGGGGCCTGGCAGGTCCCTGGAAGTCTCCCGGGTCTCCCAGTAAACCGCACTGGAAGGGGAGGCCGGACTGGGAGTCCGAGTTGAAGGCGGTCTCAGAGACTCCCAGGCACCCTCGGGGACAGCAAGTCTAAATTTGTAGCCCCTTTGCCCACTGGTTTGCACAGGTATGCCTTGCTGGACCTCAGAGACAGTCCTGCCAGCCGTGGTGGCTCATGCCTATAATCCCAGCACTCCCGGAGGCTGAGGCAAGAGGATTGCAAGTTCAAGTCCAGCCTGGACAACTTAGCTAATTAGCAGCACCCTGTCCCCAAAATGAGAAAAGGCAGAGAATAAGGACCTGCAATCAGGCTCACAGTCCTTGCAGAGGGGCCTGGAGGGCATGCAGGCCTTGCAGCCTTGCCTGGGTTCCCCAGGTGGACAGCACAGCTGTGGCCGGGCAGGGAAGTGGAATCACTTAGCTTTTGCTGTATCTTTTGTTTTATTTTGTTGGTGCTGGGAATCGAACTCAGGGCCTTGCACTTGCTAGGCAAGCACTCTAACCACTAGCTAAATCCCCAGCCCTAGCTTTTGCTATATCTTAAAGCCTGGGGTGGTGGGGACAGAGAAAAAGCTGAGACATGGCTTCACACCTTGTAACCCCCTGTGAGTGCAGGGTTGGATGCAAAGCATCCTGCTAAGATTTCTAAGGGCGGAAATTTGTATTTGTAGAAAGAATCAGAGTAGGGAGGGGATTAAAAAGGGAGAGCTGAGCCAGGTGTGATGGCAGGTACCTGTAATCCTGAGGAGGCTGAGGCAGGAGGATTGGCACAAATTCAAGGCCACCCTGGGCTATATAGTGTGTTCAATGCCAACCTCCGCTACATAGCGAGACCCTGTCAAAATGAAATAAAAACATGTTAGGAGCCAAGTGTGGTGGCATACACCTGTGATCCCCCATACTCTGGGAGAATGAGGCAGGAGGATGTCAAATTCAAGCCCAGCCTAGGAAACTGAGCAAGTGAATCCCCGTCTCAAAATTAAAAAAATAAAAAGGGCTAAGGATGTAGCTCAATGTGGGAAGGCCGGGATTCAAACTCCAGTACAGAAAAAACAAACAAAACAAAGAGGAAGGGCCTGGGACCTGTCTGTTTCCAGAGCCCTGGGCATGCTGGCTTCTGGCATCATTCTTGGGCCCCTGTGAGGTGACACCTGTCAATTCTACATTGGCTTCTCCAGGGTGAGGCCTTGCCCTCACCTCTGCAGTATGTGCCCACACAGGACTGGTGCCAGAAGCCTCAGACTATGTGGCAAACAGAAGCCAAGATGGCTGGTGTCCCCTGTGGAGGCGTGTGACCACACATTTGGTGGACTGCCGTGTGCAGCCTCTTCAGGAGCAGGCAGGCTCAGCTTGTTACCCAGTTGAGCACTGCAGGTGACAAGTACAGGCCTTATTTATTTATTTATTCTACACAAGGAACAGGTCATTTATTTTCCTTCTAGTCTTGGGCTTAACATTTAGATGGCTTCTCCTCACCCTCTGGGTTGACAATTTTCTCCAGGTTGCTGCTGCCGATATGATAAAGCTGTAGAAGGCCCTCAGATCCAGCACAATGGCCCTGAGATTCCCATTGGCTGCCTCAACTCTCTCATGCACCAAGGCCCAATAATCCATGACATGGGTTTCCCTGGAGGCCTTGGCCACAGCATCCTGATGTTCTGAGAAATACACGGAAATAGTTGTCTGGAAGGCTTCTACTTTGGTCTTGACTGCATTCACCCTTTCCAGAACTTTCTCCTGGATTGCTACTCTAAAATCATTTCCATCCTCAATCCTGGGGATCAGGTGCTGGATCCACGCAATCACCAGAATGCACTTCTCTGGGAGAGTCCAATACTTCTGGCTTAACCAGAACAAGGAGGGCCAAGACCTTCTCACTACCACAGAGAAAGCCACACTTAGGGACTTCTTTCTTCTCCTGCTTATCTGTTTCCATCTCATCGTCGTCATTTTCGGGTGGAGGGTCTGGGATAGGGATGTCCAGTGTGGCAGGAGGGAGGTCAAGTCAGCCACATTGAGGGAGTCTTCATGGAAAAGCTGACTAAGGTATATGATTTTCTGTGGCAAAAATCTATAGGGGAATTCTTCACTCTCCTGGAAAAGATTTTGTCTGAAGACATCTACCTGTTTGTGGGCCTCCTCGCTCACACGCACCCCACAAGACTTGGCCATGCTGCTCCACTTGCTAGATCTCCTGCAGGATTTAAAATTGTGCTCCCTAGCGGGGCGTGGTGACACCTGTAACCCCAGCAGAAGGCTGAGGCAGGAGGGTCGCCTCGAGTTTGAGACTAGCCTGGGCCATATAGTGAGTGCAAAGCCAGCCTGAACTACATAGCAAGACTCTCTCTCACACACACGTAACTGTCGCTCTCATTAAATAGACCAGAAAACCCCTGCTCTCTAGAGAGGTGCCATGCTGAGGTCACCCACACCCTGTGCAGAAGCGCTGTCCTCCAGTACGCCCTGTCCCCGCACCTTCGACCCCATAGTCAGTTAATATAGAGGGGTGGGGTTCACCATCCTGGGCCGGTGGCAGTGAATGACTCTCTCCCGCGGCGCCCGGCACCCAGCTTTGCACTGGGGACAGCGAGGAACAGCGGGTGGCGCGGGGCCCGGGCCTCCCCCACGCAGGCCCCCCGGCGGGCACACCTGTGCCCGGGACGCGCCATGTCCGCCGCAGGCGCGAGAGGGGCCGCAGGTCTGGCGGTGACCCAGCGGCCCCACCCCCAAGCCTGGGTGTCTCCCGTGGGTGCCGCGCGGCAGGGGACAGCGCCCCCCACAGGGCGCGAGCGGCTGGCGTCCCCGGAAGGCGCCGGGGACGGAGGGACGCGATCGGGAAGCCCAGCAGGTGGCTTCGCAGCCCGGGGCTGGGAACGAAGGACGGCGGGGCGCAGGAGTCCCGGGACTTCCGCAGAGGCGGGGACGCGGCGGCCACACCCGGCACCCGGGCGGCCGCGCTCCCCGTCCCCAGCTGCGGCCCTGCGCGCGTCTCCGGCTGACCTTCGTCACGGCGGCGCCCCCCGCCCTGAGGGCGTCGCCCGCGCGCCCGCCCCGAGCTCGCTGCGCCGCGCGGTCCCCGCGGCGTCACGTGCCGGGTGGGGGCGGGGCGCCCGGCTGCACGTGCGGGCGGCGAGGGCGGGGCGGGGCGGGGCGGGGCGCGGCTGCCACAAAAGTGTAGCGCCGCGGCCAGGCGCGGGGCTGGATGCGCTCCGTGGCGCGGTTCGCGGTGTTGCGGCCACGGAAACTCGGTTTCGTCTGCAGAGCCCCGTGCGGAGAATTCCTGCCCCAGGAGCCAGTAGCAGAGGTGGTGTGAATCTCGGCTTTTGTGTTGATTTCCCTTTCTTAGACAGGGCCTCCCTGTGTAGCCGAGGCTGGCCTGAACTCGCGGCGGTCCTTCTGCCTCAGCCTCCCGAGTGCTGGGATTATAGGAGAGCGCCACTGAGCCCTGGTCTTTTCTTTCTTCTCTCTCTCCTTCCTCACTTCCTTTCTTCTTTTTCATTATTGGGGATTGAACCCTGGGCTTTTGCACTGAGCTACATCCCCAGCCCTGGAGGATCGCCATGAGTTCGAGACCAGCCTGGGCTACATAGCGAACCTTGGCTCAAAAACCAAAAAAGAAAAACCCCATCCTGAACTCCGGCTTCCTGGACCTGCTGCTGTAAACACCCGGCCTTTTTTCCATCAAATGCGGGTCCGCAACCTCGGTTTGAGAGCAAGCAGTTTATGTAGTAAATGATCGCAGGAAGCCTGAGTGAGAGAGAAGAGAGACAGGGAAGGCGAGGAGCCCCCTGTCCCGGCTGTCACTGTACTGCTGGGACCATCTCGTCTCCATCCAAGCTTGCTCTGCCGGGAGGGGGAAGCTGGTTGTCACTACTCCGTCCCGCCTCCCGTCCGAGGGCCATGGACTTCATTGGGGCCGAGCCCGGCCGTGCGCCAGAGAAGCCCACGAGCCCAGGATTCCTGGGTGTGAGCAGCAGGAGCCCTCCGGACGCCAAGCTGCAAGGACGGCTGCTGGGGCTTCTAGGCCCGGTCTCCCTGTGGTCCCAGTCCTAGGGGTGGGAGCTGCTTCCCGCCTTTTTTTTTTGGTAGGCAGTTTAAAGAGATTTATGGTTGGTTTGTTTATTTGGTTGGTTGGCTGGCGTTGAATTCACAGCTATCCTGCTTCAGCCTCCAGGGTGCTGGGATTACAGGCCTGGGCTGCCGTCCACACCTAGCCTAAAAACATTCTTTGAATTCTCTCAATTTGTTCCTTTATTTTAAAATCAGGTTTCTGCTCTTTTACTTTATCGACTAACATAATTTATGTATTTAAAATGTCTTTAAGGGACTTTGGGTGTAATGGGCCTAGAAGAAAAGAAATGTAAACAAACCTAGGGATACTGATATGGACACTCCTGGGTACTTTTTCTGTTTGTGGAATGGTCTCTCTCTGTAGTTCAGGCTGGCCTTGAACTCGCAAGTGATCCTTTTGCCTCAGCCTCCTGAGAGTTGAGATTACAGGTATGTCGTTACACTTTGTTTGGTTCTTTATGCCTAAGGAGTGTAGAAGGGCCAAGCGTATACCTGCTTCAAACTGAGGAGGGTGTTGATCCTGCCTAGTCAGGGAGCAAATGTCTCACCCTCACTGATCCAAAGGAGACAGAGGAAGGTAGTTTTGTTGTTTGATGAACCATCATTTTTTGGTAGTCTCTTCTAGCAATTACGGTCAGCATTAGGATTACGAGTCAGTGTCCTGTTTTATCTGTATTGCAGGGGCTGGCCTCTCATCTTATTTAATTTTGTTTTGTTTGGTTTTGGGTGCCAGGAATTGAACATGGGCCTTGTGCTTGCTAGGCAATCACTCTACCACTGAGCTAAGTCCCCCAAACCTTGTTTTGTTTTCTTGAGACAGGGTCTCACTCTGTAGCCCAGGCTGGCCTCACACTCATGCTGAACCTCCTGCCTGGCTCCTGGGTGTAAATTTTGTAAGTCTTGGCACAGCCTTCTGCCCTGTTGACATGGAACCTGCCTGTCACTCACATGTATCAGGCGGTCCCATACCTGGGGCCTTTGCTTGTGATGTCCCTTTGCCCTGGCGCACCACCTTTCTTATTTGTGTTACCACACCTGGTTTCCCTGCTGCCTTCCTTTGGGTCCTCATTCATCCCTGTATCTTCATTCATTCATTCATTCACTCACTGGGCAGCTCTTGCATGCCTGCTATCCCCTGCATGGGAGCAGTGCAGTCAGTGCCTGTTAGAGGGATGAATGCACGGGTGGGAACCTGCCACCCCGTGATGCCAGCTTTCTAGGTAACAGACTCCAGGGACTGTCAGAGAGGAGGGGCGTGACTGCAGGTGTGAGGGACAAGAGCCAGGTCTCCATGTTTTCCTTCGGGATCAGGGAAACTATGGGTGGTAAGCTGACTTTGGGCTGAAGGTGTGATGGAGGTTAGGTTTGGGCTTCTGACTGGGATCTTCACTGTGTTTAGGGAGGGCCTGGGGAGCCAGGACAGTAGGAGGGATCTGGGTTCAAATCCTTCCAGTACACATGGTTTAAGGATCGAGCCAGAGCCTCAGCCATGCCAGGCAAGTGCTTTCCCACAGAGCTATGTCCAGGGCCCTGGTATAGCTAAATGAGTAAGGAGATGCCGGGCATGGTGGCACACATCTGTAATCCCAGCCCTCGGAAGGCAGAGGCCAAAGGATCACTATGAGTTTGAGGCCAGCCTGGGCACCCTAGTGAGTTCAAAACCAGCCTGAACCACATAGTGAGACCCTGTCTCAAAAAAACAAAAATAAACCAAAAAAAGTAACTCATCCGAGCTGGATGACGCAGGCCTGTAAAACCAGCACTCTGGGAGGCTGAGGCAGGAAGATCGTGAGTTTCAATTCAACCCAGCCTGGGCGTTACAGCAATTTAGCTAGACCCTGTGTTATGATTTAAATCAAGATGTCCCCTAAAGTCTTGTGTGCTCATAGGAGGGGCTCTTGAAAGATGATTGGGATTATGAGGGTTGCTAAATGAAGTGCCTTTAGGATCTGGACCTAAGAGGCAGGTCAGAGAGGGTGTGGCCTGGAAGAGTTTATCTCCCTCGCCAGCTCCTCCCTGTGCTCTTAGCTTCCTTTCCACCTGCCATGCTTCGCAGCCAGCTGGCTGGGGGTTGAAATCCTACAAACCGTGAAGCAAAAGAGACCCTTCCTCCTGTGAGTTGAGGGTGTTGGGATTGTGTCTGAGTGATGGAAAGAGACTAAGACACCTGTCTCAAAATGAAATGCCACTGAATGGGCTGTGAGAGGCCCTGAGCACAGTCCTTAGTGCTGAGAAAGAAGAAAAAGGAAGGAAAGAAGAAAGCAAAGAAAGAGTTTCGCAAAGCCAAGAGTCTTCAGATCACGGTCTCTCTCTGGCTCAGTGCTGTGGCTTCTTATGAGGAAGACACTGCTCACAGATGCCCCGCTCCTGGCACACGGCTGTGGGAGGAAGTCTGTGCTCACCTCACCGTCACTGTGCACCCACAGGGTGAGGACCCCTTAACTCTGATCTCCCGCAACGATTTGAGAGTTTCTGTGCCCAGGTCTTTTTTTTGAGACAGGATCTTGCTATGTAGTTCAGGCTGGCCTTGAACTCACTATGTAGTCCAGGCTGGCCTTGAACTCAGCGATCCTCCCGCTTCAGCTTCCTGAGTGCTAGGATTACAGGTGGGCACCACCATGTCCTGCAGAAGGAAACATTTTTAACAATAAGTGACCCAGAGGAAGGAAATGAGCTAACCAACCCTGAAGGCATCTGATGCTGTAGGGGGAGGGGGCAGCTGCACTGAGGGAGAGCTTAGGTGGCCCCTCTGTTCCTTTCATTTTTATGGTATGGGGAGGTGCCGGGGATCAAACTCAGGGCCTTGCGTTTGCAAGTGCTCTACCACTTGAGCTAAATCCCCAGCCCCTCACCTGTCCCCTTCAGACGCTGCAGCTGGTGTTTGGCCCTGGCCTTGCTCTGCCTCAGGTGCAGAGCAACACACCCCTTCTTCCTGTGCCCAGCCTCCCCTCTCCTTGGCTGCCCAGGTCTGATAGGCAGACCTAGCTGCGTCCCCAGCCCCATTTTTATTTTTAGACAGGTTCTCATTAAGTTGCCAAGTTGCCCAGGCTGGGCTCAAACTTGGGATCCCTCCTGCCTCAGCCTCCCAGAATGCAGGGATGACAGGTCAGCCCCGCCACACACGGCTTCTGTGTGCAGTGATGCAGAATTTACAGAAACACCAAATCCAACCCCAGACTCCTACCCCTGAAGCCAGCTTGGGTGGTCGGGTGTCAGGAGACTGCGTTGCTGCCCGGTTGCCTTAGCAACCAAATCTGTTAGCGCCAAACCTCGGGAGGAAGCTGGAAGCCCCGCCATCCTGTCCTGTCAGGCTGCACCCTCAGTGAGGGGCCAGAGGGAAGCTCCTGGGAGGTGCAGAGTAGCTCCCCCACCCCCTCCCGAGGTGCGCAGCAGGGTGAGGGCACCTGCAGGGTTTTGGCCGTGGCAGGGATGGGTGGGGGCTTGGGCTTGCTGTGGCATCGCCGACATCCCAGTTTTTGTCTTTTTTTTTTTTTTTTTTTTTTCCTTTTTTTGCTGCTGGGGATTGAACTCAGGGCCTTGTGCTTGCAAGGCAAGCACTCTAACCACTGCGCTAAATCCCCAGCCTCAGC
Source organism: Hystrix cristata (assembly GCA_004026905.1). Taxonomy (NCBI): domain Eukaryota; kingdom Metazoa; phylum Chordata; class Mammalia; order Rodentia; family Hystricidae; genus Hystrix; species Hystrix cristata. The sequence continues at coordinate 25,522 of PVJO010015261.1, read as the reverse complement.
CTGTCGTATTTTGTGTTTTGTTTTGCTCTTCCTGTTTTTGCATTTCCTGTTCTCTACCTCAGAATTCGCCCCTCTCTTTTATACTCGGGGATGTTTCACCCTGAGTTCTGCTCATCTATTTACTTGCAACAAAAAAGCCTACAAATGCTTGCTCTGAACAACCACTTCATACTTTCTTTTGGGGAAGTGATGGGATTGAACGCAGGGCCTTCGCACTGCATTACAGTGCCAGCCCTTTTTTTACTTTTTATTTTGAGACAGGGTCTCCCTAAATCTCTAAGTTGCCCATGCTGGGCTGGAACTTGGAATTCTCTTGCCTCGGCCTCTTAGAGTGCTGTGATTTCAAGCTTGCACCCCGTGCCCAACTTTGTTTTTTTCAGACAGATGCTCACTATGTAGTCCAGGGCAGCCTCAAGCTCACAGCCATCCTCCTGTCTCTGCCTCCTGAGTGCTGGGGTTATAGGTGTGTGCCACAATGCCTGGGCCCCTTTCTTTCTGTCATACTTTCTTTTTGGGGTGCCAGGCTATGTTGTTCCCATGATTGTCATTTTGAGACTTGTCCCTGAACTTGCACTGGATGAGCCTTGACCCCCAACATGGCAATCTGTTTTCATTTCCTTCTGTGCCACACCTGCCACCCATCCCGCTCTGCTTTGTCATATGAGGTAAAGGACGTCAGGGAGGCTGAATCGTGACATCAGCTGGACACGAAAACCATTGCTTAAGGCCCTGCTGTCTGTGCCCAAAGGGAGGGAGTTTGGGACAGGTACTGTGTATATTAGGTCCCAGAAATTCTTCCTAAATGTCTGGCTCCCAAGTCAGAGTGGTGTGCATTAGCTCCTACGATTTCTTTGTTTTTTGGGGTTGGGTGCTGGGAAATGAACTCAGGGCCTAGCTTGGCAAGCGTTGTAAACCACTGAGCTAAATCCCCAACCCTGATTTCTTTTCTTAAAACGTAATATGTGAGTTCTTGGTTTCTGTTTTCATTGTAAAACTGGTATTGCATTATAGAAAATTTGGTAACACAGCTGTTAATTATGTGTATTTATTTTTTCCTTTATTGGCTATATTTTAGTTTTTTTATTATTTGTATTTTTTATTTTAGTTTTTAAATATGATTGCAGTTGTATAATTTTATTTTATTTTATTTATTTATTTTTTTTTGTGGTGCCGGGGATTGAACTCAGGGCCTTGTGGTTGCAAGGCAAGCACTCTAATCACTGAGCTAAATCCTCAGCCCGCAGTTGTATAATTTTAGATTTCTCTTTTTTCATTGGATATTATATAAAAGCATTTTTATTCTGATAAGTAAATGAAAATGAGTTTTTATAAAACAAACGTGTGTGTGTGTGTGTTTGTGTGTTGCTGAGGGTTGAATCCAGGGCCTTCACAATGAGCTACCATACATCCACAGCAGTTTTAATTTTTTCTTTTTTTTTTTTTTTTCTTTTTTTTGGGGGGGGGACGGGGTCTTGCTGTGTTGTTCAGGCTGGCCTTGGACTCATTGTGCAGCCCAGGCTGGCCTTGAACTCAACAGTGATTCTCTTGCCTCAGCCCCCAAGTGCTGGGATTACGGGCATGCACCACCACACCCAGTTTATTTTTTTGTTTTGTCGTTTTAGTGCTGGAGATGGAACTCAGGGCCTTGTACTTGTTAGGAAAGCGCTCTACCACTAAACTAAATCCCCAACTCCTGTTTCGTTGTTTTGAGACATGGTGAAACTCGTGCAGCCAGTAGAGTGGCATCATTTTCCATTCATAATTTTAAGTCATGGGTGAAGTTTCTACCAAATGGAAAGAATGCATTACCTTTCCTGGCCACTAGTTGCTTTTGCCATTTCATTCTTCCCCTCTTAGTTGTTCATTGCTGGGACAAAAGACCCAACACTGGCAACTTCAGGGAGGGAAGGTTTAATTTGCCATACGGTTGGAGTTTCAGTCCATAGCCAGCTGGCTCCAGGGAAGAACTGCTTGGCAGAGAAGTTGCTCGCTGCATGGCAGGCAAGAGACAGAGAGATAGAGAAAGGAGAAGCAGCCAGGTATGGTGGTGCACCCCTGTAATCCTAGTACTCTGAAGGCTGAGGCAGGAGGATCATTACAACTTCGAGGCTAGCCTAGGGTACATAGTGAGTTCAAGGCCAGCCAGAACTACACAGCGAGACCCTGTCTTTTAAAAAAAAAGGAAGAGCAAAGTGGAAGATAGACCTTTCCAGGCCACATTCCCCAGAAACTCACCTCTTTGGACCAGGCTCCACTTCCCAACATCACATTTAGCTATAAATACATCAGTAGATTAGTATCCACACCCCTTTGATCCAGTCATCCCTCTCAAAGTCCCACCTATGAGTACATGAGCCTTTGGGGGTGCATCTGGGTGTAAACTATAACATTCCACTCCTGCTTCCAAGACTCATGCTCATCCTTTTATGCAAATGAATTTGGTTGATCTCTAAGAGTTGCCAAAGACCTAACAATTCCAGTATTGCTCAGAAGTAGAGTCTAGAGTCTCTTTTTTTGTTTGTTTGTTTTTGTTTGTTTCTTTGAGATAGGGTCTTCCTCTGTAGCTCAGGCTGACTTTGAACCAAGATGATCCTCCTGGTGGAACTACAGGCATGTGCCACCATGCCCAGCCCAGAGTCTCCTCTTGAGATTTAAAGCAAACTTTTAGTTCAGAGCTCCTGTAAAAATCAAAAATACAGTTAAACACTTCCAACAAACAAAGGCACTGAGTAAATACTCCCATTCTTAAAGGGAGGAATGGGGGATAGGAATGGGACAAAAGCAGGACCAAAACCTCTCAGGGCAAACGTTAAATCCTGTAGTTCTGTGTCCAACACCACAGGCAAGGTTTTGGGAGATGTGAGTTCCAGAGGGCTTAGGTGGCCCCACTCGTGCAGCACTGTAGGTGGTTGTAGCCCTCATGGCTTCTCTCCGGACAGACCAGCTTTACTCCTGTGGCTGTCCTCAGAGGGTCCACATTCTTGGTTTCCCCGACATCCTGGGGTCTCCACTGCACCTTTGGGCTTCACACTTACAGCTTCACACACTGCCCTCTCAGGGGCACACTGCCTGGTCTCCCAGGCCTCCTTCTTAAACCTTGGTGGAAGCCTTCCTGACCCCACAACTCTTGCATTCTGTGTGCCTGTAAAAGCAACATTGTGAATGATGCCAAGGTCGGCCACCAGCTGGAGCAGTAGCCTATTCCGTTTGCATCCTATTTGTGGTTGCTTCTGAATGCCTGAGCTCAGGACCTTGCACTTGCTAGGCAAGCACTCTAACCACTGAGCTAAATCCCCAGCCCCAGGAGCAACCTTCTTGAAGCAAAGTTTTTCTCTTTTGCAATTTTTTTTTCTTTTGCAATTTTAAATAGTGAGGCCTTGGTAGTGCCTCACATGGCCTTAACACATTTTTCCTATTGTCCTGTTCCAAAGTATGTGGCTTCTTTTAAAGCTAATCTTTTTTTTTTCTTTTCTTTTTTTTTTTTTTTTTTGGTGCTGGGATCAAATTTAGGGCCTTGTGCTTGGCAGGTAAGCACTTTAACCACTGAACTAAATCCTCAGCCCCAATGCTAATCTTTTCAGCAACCAAGCTCTCCTCTGTTTCATCTTTGCCTGTCCCAACTTTTTTTTTTCTTTCTCTCTCTCTTTTTTTTTTTTAAAACAGGGTCTCACTATGTAGTTCAGTTTGGCCTTGAACTTACTATGTAGCCCAGGCAGGCCTCAAACTTGTAGCAGTCCTTCTGCCTCAGCCTCCCAAGTGCTGGGATTACAGGTGTGCACCACCATGCATAGTTTCAAAACTTTTTAAATCATTCCCCTTGGCCCTTTGCTCAATTCTGAAATGTAGAGCTGGCCAATAGCCCCAAAGGTACCCATGCCACAGTGTCAACATTAGGCTGCCTTGAAATTTCCTCCAACACATTAATCTGCTGACTTTTTATCTCAGTCCTCCACAGATCTCAGGACATGAGCAAAATGTAGACAAATTTTCTGCCAGAGCATGATACAAAAGGCCTGGAGCCCAACTGCCAATAGAGTCCTTCTTACTAGGTGAAACATCCTGAATGTCCTGAGCCTTGCCATTACCATCTGCCCTTTAAAAATCAGCATTCCAGGGGTTGTGAATTTAGCTCAAGCATTAGAGCGCTTGTCTAGCAAGTGTAAGGCCCTGAGTTCAACCTCCAGCACCCCCCAGCCCCAAAATCAGCATTCTGGTCTCCCAAGTTCTGCCTAGAATCTTTTAGCAAGCTCAGCTTTCAGTATTCTAGGGCTGCTTCTCCAGTTGGCGTCTCCAAACCTTTGCAATCCTGCTGTGAACCAGTTCTAGAGGCTTTGGAACCACATGGTCAGGTACAGTTACAGCAATGACCTCACTTCTCTGCTACCAAAAATCTGTCTTAGTTACTTCCCTTGTTGCTGGGGCAAAAATATATAACACCTGCAACTTATAGGAGGGGAGGTTTATTTTGGCTCATGCTTTAGTCCAGAGTCAGCCAGCTCGGAAGCATGGTGGAGGAAGGCTCTTCATGGCAAGAGGGTGGGAAGCAGAGCAGGGAAGGGTGGAGCCAGGGAAAGAGAGAAACCCTTCCAAGTCACATCCGCAGTGACCCGCCTCATCCATCCGACCAGACCCTACCTCTTAACAGCAGCCAACTGTCACCCCATAATCCATTCACCTTTCACAAGCCCTGCCCGCCTCTGAGTGCATGAGGGACAGCCAGATATAAACCATAACACCCACTATTTAGTAAGATAAACGTTTCAATTATAGTTGTAACATCTGGGGAGGGTTGTACGCCATGCCACGCTATTATGTTCAGGGGTAGACAGCAAGCCACTGCTGCCATGCCGGGCCCTGTCGGGACACACAGCTCCTGGCGAGCCTAAACCTAGCATCAATGAAAACTAAAGAAGCGGTTTAAAATAAGACAATTTGGGGTTGGAGACTTAGCTCAGTGATTAGAGCACTTGCCTAGTGAGCACAAGGCCTTGAGTTCGATCCCTGGCACCAAAAAAAACCACAACAATTTATTTGAAGGTAGGGAAAGAGGGGGAGAGAGACAGAAGGACTGAGCGGACAGCTATTCTGAATGAGTAGGGAGCATTCGAAGGTGAATAACTTGCGGATTTCCTGTCTGCAGCTCCTTTTATTGAGATCCTTGTCCCATGCAGGGTTCTGGAACCTGATTGGCTCCCTGGCTTGTCTTCCATCCTAACCTGAGATCTCTTCTGGTCAGGAGACCTTTTCCCTGTCCTTGGCAGAGGGTGAGATTTTGGTGGGGGGCTCTTAAGAACAGGTACTTTAGGTTTAAGGATGAGGTAAAGGGAAAGTCTGCAATTCTTATGTTAATTGTGCTCAGGGGAAACATTGTGGTCCTGAGTTCTTTGCCTTTGTCTTCCTAATTGCTTGCGTCTAGCTGCCTTTGTCTTTCTAATTCCTCAGAATCTAGCTACTTTTGCCCTCTAATTGCTGGAATCTTGCTGCAGATGTTAAAGCTGCCTTATTAATTTTTAATAAAGCTCAGTGAGGCCTTCATCCTATCCTTTCCCTACCTATGGTACCTCTGCCCCTACAAAAGGAACACACACATTCCCTGAACCTGGATAAAAAGTAAAAGAATGTCACAGGGATCCCCAGAAACGCCTTCCAGTCACAGATCACACCCACTCATGGATTTTTCTTTGCTGAGTTCAGGTACAAACATGGGGTGGCTGGGCGAGGTGGTGCACACCTATAATCCCAGCATTTGGGAGGCTGAGGCAGGAGGATCGCCAAGCGTTTAAACCCTGCCTGGGCTACACAGCGAGACTCTTTTTTAAACAAACAAAGAAGTCACACCTGCTTTTCTCCTTTCCAAGCCTGTAACACTCTTACACGGAAAAAGCCATCACGGATTTCTAGGCGAATCACAGGCCAGCAGAGTAAACAGGGAGAACTGCTGGGAATCTGCTCTGATCAGATAAGAGAAGAATCCAGCCCGCGGTGTCCTCAGCCCACAGCCCTGGGGCAGTTTCCTGTTGGGGCCCCCTGGCCTCACGTGGCCCTACCTGCTGGCAGCGCAAGTCTGCAGCCTTGGTGGATCCTCAGGGTTCACTGGCTCCTGTTCACACGGTCTTTGCAGTGAGGGCACAGACAGAGGGTTGGGAAGATACACTCCTTTATTTCAGACTTGCACTGCCAGTTTCCAGTTTAGTGTCCCCCGCAAGTCCATACTGCCTCCGTGGTATAGTGTCTACAGGCCTCTGCTTTTATTTTTATTTTTATTTTTTCTGCTTTTATTTTTTTTCCCCCAATCTCGCTGCCTTTTTTTTTTTTTTTTTTTTTTTTTTTTTTTTTGAGACAGGGTCTTGCTAGATACTTCAGGCTGGCCTTGAACTCACTATGTAGCCCAGGCTGGCTTAGAACACACAGTGATCCTCCTGCCTCAGCCTCCCAAGTGCTGGGAGTGCAGGCATGCACCACCACGCTCACCTGGATCTCTGCTTGTGTAAGGAAGCATTTCCTACACAGATTCAAACATAAAGCCACCCTGTGTGGCTTGAAGGCCCTGGTGCTTCAGGGGAGGGGTGTCCTGAGCCCCCGCCTGCTCCCTGCCCCACCCCATGGCCAGTAGCCAATGCTGACCATGCCGACCACGCTGACCATCTGTTGTCGTCTGTGATTTACGGGCCTGCAGGGCCCAGCTGTTGGCTGAGACCCCCGCAGCTGCTCAAGGCTAAGCGGCCATGTGTGAGGGACAAGGCAGGGGTGGCCTGCTGTGCTTCTTCCAGCTCAGGGTAAGGGAGCCAGCGTGGTGCATGCTGGGAGCCAGTTCCAGCTCAGGAAGAAACATGAGGTCCCCACCCTGGCTCATGACACCCTCCATGAAGGCCTGGGCAGCCAGCTGTGCCAGGCTAGCTGAGCAGAGGCCTGACCTGGGCCTGCAGGAACACAGGGTTGTCAAAGCTACTGTCCTCTCACCCTAGCTGTCACTTGATTGTCACTGTGTCCCATCTGTGTTGGGCCCTTGCTGTGCCTCAGGCCCTGTGAACTGTTTCCCCTGAATTGTCTGTCTTTCTCTCTCTCTCTCTTTTTTTTTTTTTTTTTTGAGACAGGGTCTGGCTACGTAGTCCAGGCTGGCCTCGAACTCATGGCGATTCTCCTGCCTCTGCCTACTGAGTGCTGGGATTACAGGCGTGCGCCACCATCCCTGGCCCCATGCAGTATTATAATGTATAACAGAACATAAAACTACAGTATTGTGCTGTACAGTACAATCAGCAAAAATCACAGTACTGGATAAATAAGGTATACTGTACAAAAAAAGACACTGAGGCTCTATAAACAAGATGTACATGGGCTGGGGATTTAGCTCAGTGCTTAGAGTGCTTGCCTTGCAAGTGCAACGCCCTGAGATCGATCCCTGACACTTAAAAAAAAAAAAAAAGATGTACAGAACTGTACTAAACAAGAAAGACGGGTCATGAGTCCAAGCGGCAGGGTCTTAAATCTGAACAGTGGGCCTCCATCGTAAGTCTGAACAGTCGTTAAACAGATAGGTAGTTAAATGAGGAATAGTTGTATTACTAGCCTCCTCCTTTTATTTATTTATTTTTTTTTGCGGATGCTGGGGCTCGAACTCAGGGCCTGTGCTTGCTAAGCAAGCGCTGTAACCACTGAGCTAAACCCCCAGGTCCAGCCTCCTCCTTTTAAAAATTTATCTATTTATTTACTTATTTTGTTTTTTTGTTTTTTGGAGGTGGGGATGCTGGGGGTCAAATTTAGGGCCTTGTGCTTCTCACTGAGCTAAATCCCCAGCCTCTTACTTCTTTTCATTTCGAGACATGCTCTTGCTAAATTGGTCAGGTGGGGTTTGAACTTGTGATCCTCCTGCCTCAGCCTCCCAGAGTGCTGGGGTCACAGGCATGCACTACCACGCCTGGATTTTCCTGGGTGCTCTTCCTGCCTTGGCTGCTCCTTCTGGGCCTCCTTTCCTGAGCCACTTTCCCCTCCTCAGCAAGGAAAGGCCCCAGGACTGGACTCTGAGCTCATCTACACATCTGCGACTGTGCAGTGATATTTCATGCTCTCGTTCCCATCTGGGACCTGATAACTTCCAGTTATTTCCCTGCACTGAACCCTTAGGGGCTTGCTTGTTTGTCACCTTCTCTTTGGTTGTTGTTTGAGACAGGGTCTCGCTATATAGCTCAACCTGGCCTTTGATTTGCAATTCCCCTGCCTCAGCCTCCAGAGTGCTGGGATTACAGGCAGGCGGTACCCCATGCCAGGTTTCTCCTTGATTTTTAAACTCTTGTATTGAGATTTAAATCACATACCATAGAATTCACCTACCAGGGGTTTACAGTTCAATGGAGTTTTTTTTAGTTCCCACAGACGTGGGCACCTGTCACCATGGTCAACTTTAGAACATTTTTATTACCCCCAAAGAAACCCTATATCCAGCCGCTTCCTATTTTCCCCCAACTTCTATAGACCCTGGAAATTACTTATCTGCTATCTGACTGTAGGGTTTTGCTTTTTGTGGACAATTTAGATAAATGGGATCACACAAACATGGTCCTTTTATGACCCTTGTTTTTCACTTAGTATGATGTCGTCACGTGTATTAATGCTTCCTTCTTCTAAATAGCAAACAAAATACAAAAACTAACTAACTAACTAAATAAATAGCAAACCAGCCACTTACGGTGCCTCATGTCTATAATCCCAGCACTGGGGAGGCTGAAGCAGGAGGATCACTACAGTTTTGAGGCCAGCCTGGGCTGCATAGTAGTTCAGGGCCAGTCTGAACTACATAATGAGACCCTGTTGGAAAAAAAAATTAAAAAGCACACAAGTTTTAATTTTTTTTTTTTAACAACACAGAAAAAAAAGGATAACAAGGCAGGTTTTATAGGGAAGGCCGTGGTGATGGGTATAGAGATGGCTGCAACAGTCTTTTGTTTTGCTTTGCTTTTTTGTTTCTTGAGGGGTGCTAGGGATCCAACTCAGGTCCTTCTACTTGCTAGGCAAGTATTCTACCACTGAGCTAAATCCCCAACCCCTGATTTTGTTTTTTTGTGTGTGTATGTGCTGGGGATTGAACTTAGGGCCTTGTGCTTGCAACACAACCACTGTAACCACTGAGCTAAATCCCCAGCCTTGTTTTGTTCTTTTGAGACAGGATCTCACTGTGTAGTTCAGACTAGCTTTGAACTCACTATGTAGCCCAGCTTGGCTTCGAACTCCTGGCAATTCTCCTGCCTCAGCCTCCCAAGGCCTGGGATTATAGGCCAGTGTGCAACAGTCTTGTAGGAGGAAAGATTGGGCTCAACTCAGAAAGGGCCGTGTGTGTGTGCGCGTGTGTGTGTGTACACACGTGCGTGAGCACTGTACTGAGGATCCAACCCAGGGGCTTCCCACTGATCTGTATCCCAAACCCTTTTTTTTTTTTTTTCGAAACAGTGTCTCACTAAATCGCCCAAGTGGCCGGGGATTTAGCTCAGTGGTTAGAGTGTTTGCCTTACAAGCACGACACCCTGGGTTCAAGCCCCGGCACCAAAAAAAAAAAAAAAAAAAAAAAAATCACCTAAGCTGGGCTCAAACTTGTGATCCTCCTGTCTCAGCTTCTCAGAGTGCTGGGATTGCAGGTGTGGGGAAATGTACTTGGCGAAGTGTTTTTCTTGTTTTTGGCACTGGGGATTGAACCCAAGAATTTGGCACTGAAGTACACGCCCCACTGATGGGATTGGTGTGGTTCTAGGGTGGCCAAATTTGTTTACTGATGGCAGCAGCCCCACCCTGTGTGTGTATGCACCAACCAATTGGATTGTAGCCTGGATGGAAGAAAGAGGGAAGGGCAGGCTCCCTGCTGCTCCCTTTTTCTGCCGGCCACACCATGAGCTGTTTCTCCTCTGCCAGGCCCCTCTGCTACACCACCCTGCCTTGGAGCCAGCCAACTGCAGACTGGCATCTTTACAAACTGTGAGCCAAAATAAATCTCTCCTCCTTGAATCTGTGCATGTTGGGTATTGTGTCCCAGCAGTGAGAAACTAAGACAGGGTCTCACTGTGTAGCCCAGGCTGGCCTCAAGCTCAAGGCAGTCCCCCTGCCTCAGCCTCCCAAGTGCTGGGATTACAGGCATGTGACATGCTGGGCATTTCAACTTCATTTTGCACATGCCTATGTGGCTGTCCCAACACCACTTGTCAAAAAGATTATTCTTTTTGAGTTATGATGGTGACTTTCTTGAAATCAGTTGACCACAAATGTACAGGTGTTTGAATTATAATGTATTTAATCGCCAAATGAAAGTTGTATATAATCAAGTTGTACAATGTAATGATGATTTGATACAGGTATACATTGTATAATTATTGCTAAGCCAAATTAATGAATTTATCTATCATCATCATAGTTGAGAACGCTTTATTTCTGGACTCTCAGTTGTATTTCAGTCATCTGCAGATGTATTTTGATTCCTTTTTGTTGTTTTCGAGACAGGGTCTCACTATGTAGTTTCAGGCTGGCTTTGAACTCCTGGCAATCCTCCTGCCTCAGCCTCCTGAGTGCTGGGATTATAGGTGTGTGCCACCACACCCTGCCTATTTATTTATTTTTTTTTTTTTGAGACAGTGTCTCACTGTGTAGTTCAGGCTGTCCTTGAATTTACTATGTGGTCCAGTCAGGCCTCAAACTTGTGGCTATCCTCCTGCCTCAGCCTCCTGAGTGCTGGAATCACAGGTGTGTGCCAACATGCCTAGCTTGTTTGTTTTTGAGGCAGGCTCTTGTTGTGTTGCCCAGCCTGCCTTCCAATTTGTAATCCTCCTGCTTCAACCTTCCATTTCACTGAGATTGCAGGTGTGTGCCACCACATCCATCTCTCCAGACAGGGTTTTATTTTGTTTTGTTTTTGCTGTATCGCACATTGAACCCAGGACCTTTGCACTGACCCAGCCTCTTTTACATTTTTTATTTTGAGTCAGGGTCTTGCTAAGTCACTAAATTGCCCACACTGTGCTTAAACTTCCAATTCTCCTGTCTCTGTCTCACGAGTGCTGGGATTACAAGCTTGAGCCACCACATCTGGCTATACGCTTCTGAGTACTTACAGCTTCATAGTAAATTCTGAAATTGGGAAGTTTGAGTTTTCCAATTTTCTTCTTTCTTTTTCAAGCTCATTATGGCTATTGTGGGTTCCTTGCATTGCATTAAACATTAATACTTCCCAGCACTTGGGAGGCGGAGGCAGGAGGATCACTGGGTATTCAAGTCCATACATATGGCCTTGAACTAGCAACACCCTGTCATAAGAAAACCAAAAAAGCCAGTTAGGAATCATTTTTTTTTTTTTCTTTTTTTGGTGCTGGGGATTGAACTCGGGTCCTTGTGGTTGCAAGGCAAGCACTTTAACCGCTGAGCTAAATCCCCAGCCCCAGTTAGGAATCATTTTGATTCTGTTTTTTTGACACAGGGTCTAGCTTGGCTTTGAACTCACTAAGTAACCCAGGCTCTCCTCAAAGTCTTGGAAATCCTACTGCCTCAGCCTCCGGAGTTCTAGGAATACAGGCATGCACCACCACGTTCTTTGTTTTGGTTTTGTTGTTGAGATAGGGTCTCACTATGTAGTCTTGGCTGGCCTCAAACTCTGTGTGTCGTGTGTGTGTGTGTGTGTGTGTGTGTGGTACTGGGGATTGAACCTGGGGCATTTGCAGTGAGCAATGTCCCCAACTCTTTTTATTTTTATTTATTTCTTTTGAGACAAGGTCTCCTAGGTAGTCCAGGCTCGCCTTGAACTCACTGTGTAGCCCAGGCTGGCCTCACACTAACAGCAATCCTCCTGCCTCAGCTTCCCAAGTGCTGAGATTACAGGTGTGCACCACCACAAGATCCTTCTGCCTCTCCTGCGGAGTGCTGGGATTATGGGTCCCCCCCCCAGCCTGGCTAAGATTTTTTATATAGATTGCATCAAATCTGCCCATCAGTCAACCCTACTGCATTATTACAATGTTAAGATTTCTTTTTTTTTTTTTATATTAAGATTTCTGGTCCATGAACATGGAATGGATTTCCATGTATTTCTTTTTTTTTTTTTTTTTTTTTTGGGTGCTGGGGATCAAATTCAGGGTCTTGCCCTTATTAGGCAAGTGCTCTACCACTGAGCTAAATCCCCAGGCCCCTGTAGACACCATTTATCTCTTTTCTTCGTTGATTCTCTTAGCTAGAACAACTGAAATAAAAGTGATGACAGTGAACATATCTTTTTATTTTTTGCTTTTGAATTTCTATTTAAAAATTTTTTTTGCCATACAGGGGATTGAACCCAGAACCTTTGCACTGAGCTAAATCCCCAACCCTTCTTTCTTTTTTTCTTCTTTTTAAATTTAAGCCAGGGTCTCCCTATGTAGCCCAGGCTGGCTTCGAATTTGTAGTGATCCTCCTGCCTCAGTCTCCCAAGTGCTGAGATTACAGGCATGTACCACCATTTCCAGCTTCAAATTTTTTATTTTGTTATTTTTTTTTCTTTGCTTTTTACCAGCTTCAAATTTTTTTGAGACAGGGTCTCACTGTGTCACTAAATTGCCCAGGGTGGGCTCAACTGGGATCCTCCTGTCTCTGCCTCCCAGAGTGCTAGGATTATAGGCTTGTGCCTTTGTTTTCTTAATCTTGGGAGAACATCTTTTACTTTTTCACCATTAACCCTGACGTTAACTATGGATTTTTCATAGGTTCCTGTTATCAGGCTGTGGAATTTCCCCTCTATTACTAGTTTGTTGAGTGTTTTTTTCAATCATGAAAGAGTTGGATTTTGTCACATGTTCTCTTTTGCATCTATTGATTGTGGTGATCCTGTTAGGGTGATAGATCATATTAATTGGTTGTCACATGTGTGCCAGGGGTCCCCAGGGCTACCGTCAGGACCGATGACGTGGCAGGTATCATACATGGTTAAGATTCACTATAGCGAAGAACAAAACAAACCCAGCAAAGGGAAAAAACACCCAGGCAAAGTCCAGGCACAGCTTCCCCAGAGCCCGTCCAGGGGTGTCAGCAGATGACAGATGACGTGCCTGATTCCTCCAGTGGTGACAGCCAACACAAGAGCTTGTCCACCAGAAACACCTGCTAGAGACTTTAGGCTCAAGTTTTCTAACCAGGGGCTTGTAGAGGCTCCCCCTGCCTGGCACAATTCAAACTCACAGATTTCCAGAGGGAAGCACAGATTTAGCATAAATCATCTGTTTATACAAATAGTTTACACACTGTTATGGTTTATGTCTAGATGTTCCTCAAAGCCTCATGCTCATAGCTGGGGCTTTTGGGAGGGACTAGATCATGGGTGTGTGATACTGGATTAGTATGCTGGCAGGTTATAGTTTTTTTTGTTTTGTTTTCTTTTTGTTTTTGGTGTCAGGGATCAAACTCAGGGCCTTGCTCTTACTAGGCAAGCACTCTAACTCCTGAGCTAAATCCCCAGCCCCTGGCAGGTTATAGTTCAGTGTGATATGGGGAGGTGGAGGCTGGTGGGGAGAGGTGGGTCTCGGGAGAGTGGCCTGGAGGGTTCTGCCTCCTTCCTCCTCCCTTGATCTCTCACTGCTTCCTGTCTGCCCTGCCATGGACTGTTTCTCCTCCACCATGCCCTTCTGCCTTAGAGCCAGCTGACTATGGGCTGAAACCTCTACAAACTGAGCCACGATAAACCTCTCTTTTAATTTCCTAGAGTTGGTTATTGTGTCCCTGCAAGGAGAAAGTAACTAAGGCAGACACAATGAGCAGCTCTTCCCAATGCTGAAGTTGATGTTCCCAGGCACCATCCACAGGTCAAACTCAAAAGTAGGTATTTGGAGGACAGCAGCCTTGAGCTCACCATGGTAACTGCTTTCTGCATAGGATATTAAACCAACCTAGCATTCCTGGTATATATCTCATGTGATCATGGTACACAATTCTGTTCTTTATATTGGATTCAGTTTCCTTTTTTTTTTTTTTTTTTTTTTTTTTTTTTTTTTTTTTTTTTTTTTTTTTTTGGTGCTGGGGATGGAACTCGGGTCCTTCTACTTACAAGACAAGTACTTTAACCACTGAGCTAAATCCCCAGCCCCTTTTCTTTATGTTTTGTTTTGAAATGGGGACTTGCTAAGTCGCCAGGTTGGGCAGGTTGGGTTCAGACTTGTTGTCCTCCGGTCTCAGCCTCCTAGAGTGCTGGGATCACAGTCATGTGACACCAGGCCTGACCTTTTGTTCAGGACTTCTGTGTCCAAATTAATTACAGATTTTAGTCTGTAATTTTCTCCTCTCATAATGTCTTTACGTGGTTCTGCTATGGGTAAATACTGGTTTCATGCAGTCTTTGGAAGTGTACCCTCATCTATTTGTTAAAAGAGTTTGCAGAAGATTGGTGTGTTAGTTTTCTACTGCTGTGGTAATAGATTACCACAGATTTTGTACTGTAAAATAACACAAATTAGCTGGGTGTCATGGCTCATGCCTATAATCCCAGCACTATGGAAGCTGAGGCAGGAGGATCGCCACAAGTTCAAGGCCAGCCTGGGCTGCATAGTGAGTTCACAGCCAAGACTATATAGGAGATTCTGTCTCAACCCCCTCAGCACAAAAAACCCACAAATTTATTCCTTTACAATGCTGCAAGGTGCTGGGGATTTAGCTCAGCAGTTAGAGTGCTTGCCCTGCAAGCACAAGGCCCTGAGTTCGATTCCCAGCACCAAGAAAAAAAAAAAAACAAAAAAACCATACAATGCTGCAAATTGAAAATCCAAACTGAGTCTTACGGGAATAAAAGAAGGTGTCACCAAGTTCCCAGGAAGAATCCAGCTTCTAGAGGCTGCTCACAGCTTCTCCCTCCATCTTTAAAACCAGCCAGCCAGGGGCTTCTTTCTTAGACTGTTTCCCTCTTATTTTTGGTCTCAACATCGAGGACCAAACCCAGGAACACTCTACCACTGAGCTACATCCATAGCCCTGTTTTGTGTTTTGAAACAGGGTCTTGCTAAATTGCTCAGACTGACCTCAAATTTGCAATCCTCCTGCCTCAGCCTCCTGAGTAGCAGGGTTCGCAGACATGCCTGGTCCTGTATCGCTCTTTTCAGGACCCTGGTAATCACATTAGGCACACCCACATAATCCCGGATAATCACCACATTTTGGCATGCTTAGTTTAATGACATCTGCCAAATCCCTTTGCCTCACACATTAACACCCAATTGGTTTGGTGGATTAGGACGTGGATATCTTTAGGGACTCATTCAGCATTCTGCAATGGTAGTCATTCTTTGGATGTTTGGTGGGATTCACCAGTGATTCTATCTGTGCCCAGATTTTGTGGGACAATTTTCATCATTAATTCAATGTCTCTACTTGTTGTAGGCCTATTTAGATTTTCAATAATTTTAAAAATTTTTGTTTGTTTTTTGAGATAGGGTCTCCCTATGTAGCCCAAACTGACCTTGAACTCATGATGATCCTTCTGCCTCAGCCTCCCAAGTGCTGAGACTACAAGTGTGCCCCACCCCTGTCTGACATAGATTTTTGAAAAACTTTTGAGTCAGTTTTGGTAATTTGTGTTTTTGTAGAATTTGTCCATTTCATCTAAATTATCTAATTTACTGTATAGCTATTTATAGTTTTCTTTATAGTCTTTTTCCTTCTGTAAGTGTGTGTGTCTTCATCTGTTTTCATGTTTTCATTGCTATAACAAAATACTGGAGCCCTGTTAATTATTTTTTCAAATTAAAATTATTATTATTGCTTTTTTTTTTTTTTTTTTGAGACAAGGTCTTGCTATGCAGTCCGGGGTGGCTGTAAACTCACTGTGTAGCCCAAGCCACATTTGAACTGGTAATCCTCCCACCTCAGCTTCCTGAGTTCTGCCCTTACAGGTACCCTTATGCCCAATTAAAGTTACTTTTTTGACTGATACATGTAGCTGTACATGAACAGCGTGCACATTAATGAGTTACCATGTGATTTTTAAAAATCAGGTTAAACATATCTACCTCCTCGAGCACGCATCATTTCCTTGGCCCAGTGTTATGGCGCCTTCCTGTAATCCCAGCCCTGGGGAGGCTGACATAGGAGGATTGCCATGAGTGTGAGGCCAGCCTGGGCTATACAGGGAGACCCTATCTCAAAAACAAACAAAAAAAAACTTTAAGGCAGTAAGAAGCTACTGAATAGTAAATCGGAGTTATCATCTTTTAATACTTTCATGGCTATCTTCCTACCTTAGTCTCCTGAGTGCTGGGTTCACAAGTGTGCGCCCCTTCGCCTGGCCAGCATTATCATTTATTAAGAGTTTCTCAGGAGATCGAGGAATTTAGCTCAAGTGGTACAGCGCTTGCCTAGCAAGCACAAGGCTCTGAGTTCAATCTGCAGCACCAAAAAAACCAAAAAAACAAAAAAGTATATCAGGTGCCTGGCAATCAACTTGCTTACGTGCAAATCTTTATCTCATTCTTACAAAAATGCCCCGCTATAGGTCCTACTGGTATTGATTATTTTATAACCAAGGAAAATGAGGCTAAGTTTAATTCACTTGCCAACCAAGATTATATAGCTTATAAGTGTTGTATCTGGATTTGAACCCAGGCCTCCTGACTTTATCATTAGATTTTAGCAATATTTAATCCAGGCTCTCTGGGAGGCTGAGGCAGGAGGATGGCAATTTCAAGCCCAGCCTGGACATCTTAGTGACTTAATAGTACTGTCTCAGCATAAAAAAATAAAAAGGACTGGAGATGTAGCCGGATTAAGCGATGTATCTGGTGGTCAAAGATGTAGAAATGTGTGGGCTGGGGATTTAGCTCAGTGGTTGGAGTGCTTTCCTAGTAAGGTTGGAGTGCTTTCCTAGTAAGGTCAAGGCCCTGAGTTCAATCCCTGGCACCAAAAAAAAAAAAAAAAAAAAAAAAAGGATGTAGAAATGTGGAAAGACTGTAGGTGAGAATGGGCCAAAGGCAGACCAAGAACACAGTATCTGGTTCCTGGTGAGAAAACCTTTGAGGCTAGAAAGAAATATTAAATTAACACTTATCATGCCTTGAATTTGAGATTTTAAAAAATCTACACCCACAGGCATCCCATTACTGTCTAGTGCTGTATAACATTTCAGTCCGTGCTGGGGATTTAGCTCAGTGTTTAGAGCACTTGCTTACCAAGCACAAGGCCCTGAGTTCGATCCCCGGCACCTGAAAAAACAAAAAAAAAAAGCCATTTCAGTCCCTGAAGGGCTGCTATACACAGATGACTGGGGACCGTGGCAGGGACCTGAGAACTTCCTCCTGGGGAATGTGTCTCTGACCAAGAGAGGGGAGAAAAGGAAACTGAAAGAAAAGAAAAGAAGCCCCAAGAAATTCACACTAGAGGGTTCGGCAGAACTTTTGGAAACCAAAACAAGCTCCTTAACAGGCAGACACGTGGAGCCTGACAGTGTAAGGTTTTCATTAACGGAGAGGGGTGCTCATGGTGCAGGACAGCGGTATGCTTTCCATCTAAGATTCCCCCCCAAAGCCTTGTGCGCTGGTTAGATGATTGGATTGTGAGGCTTCGAGGTGACTTGCTGTTGGAGGCAGTGCCTGGTCAGGAGAAGCGGAAGGTCTATCTCCCTCCCCTGCTTCCTTCTTGATGCTCTGCTTCCCAGTCACCACTCCACACACAGCTCTCCTCCAGGCCCCTCTGCCATGCTGTCCTGCCGCGGAGCCACCCAATGACAGAGTGAAGTGTGAGGCGATACTAACCTCTCTTGCTTTACGTTGTGGGTGTTAGATAGCATGTCTCCGAAATGAAGAAAGTAACTAAGACAGATTTTGTTGAATAGGCTTGCTGCTGTGATGCTACCTGACCATGTGGCCAGAAGCCTTTGGAACTGCTTTGTGGGAAGAGTTTGAAAAGTTTCAGAGATGCCAGCTGGAGAAACAGCCCTAGAATGCTGAAAGCTGAACTCGATGGGAGATTCAGGTCAGAACTCAAAGATCAGAATGCTTAAAAAAAAGGCAAATGGTGAAGACCTTGCAAACAAGAACTCATTGGCAGCTGAACTCCAGGCCATGTATGTCATACTCTGGCTGAAAATTTGTCTGCATTTTGCTGCTGTCCTGAGACTTTGTGGGACACTGAGATAAAGGGTGGTGGACTATTGGTCTGGTGGAGGAGATTTCAAGGCAGCCTAATATGGAGGCTATGGCATGGGTACTGTCGGGACCTTTTAGCCAGCTCTACATTGAGAATGAAGAGCAGCCAGGTTTGGTGGCATATGCCTATAATCCCAGCACTCAGGAGGCTGAGGCAGGAGGATCGCCATGAGTTTGAGGCCAGCCTGGGCTGCATAGTGAGCTGTGAGTTCAATACTAGCCTGAACTATACAGTGAGTGCCTATCTCAAAAAAAACTGGGGAAAAAAAAAAAAAAAAAAAAAAGGAGGAAAGGGCATGGATGAATAATTTTAAAAGTTTTGAGTTTCCCCAGAAAGGAAGGGCCTATAAAGCTGAAGCAGAGGAGAATTTGGTTGTTAAAAAGGTGAGCATTACAAAGAAGCCAATTACTTTATATCAAGACGAGAGGAAGAACAGCTTGAGGACATGTGAGGAATGAACAATGCCCTACTGGTAACAGGCTGAAATTGCCAAAGTAAAAGACTTTGCTTTGAGAAGAATGCCCCAGAGGATTTGAGAGTGGCCGCCCAGGCAATTGGTTCCCAAGAATTCCGTTCACAGTGCTCAGTCATTTGGAGGCTTTTGCAGCTGTGATTCAAGGGGGCCTCCTGGCTATTGATCCACTGGTAGCAGACCTTGCCATCATCCTCAAGATGCTGGTTTTATTTTTTGTTTGTTTGTTTGTTTTTTGGTGCCAGGGATCGAACTCAGGGCCTTATGCTTACAAGGCAAGCACTCTAACCACTGAGCTAAATCCCCAGCCCAAAATGCTGGTTTTATAGTCATGTAGAATGCAAAAGTTGTGTGGTCAGGGAGACCTCAACCCAGATTTCAGAAGGCCTGGCAGGCCAGGCATTGTGCCCCTGAGAGGCCAGTGAATGAAATTGTGAGACTAAAACCAAAAGTGCAGTGAAGACCCCAGGAATTTAGAGAATTCAGGAACATAGACTGTCTAAAGAAAGCTGCAAGAGGGCTGAGGATTTAGCTCAAGTGGTTAGAGTGCTTGCCTAGCAAGCCCAAAGCCCTTACTTTGATCCCCAGCACCAAAAAATAAAATAAAATAAAATAAAATAAGAAAGCAAGCTGCAAGAAGAGAGCAAAGCCAGCTCAAGAGAGAAGCCGTGAGGGCTACAACCACCAGTGATGCTGTGGGGGTGAGGCCACCCAAGCTTTTTGGAATTCACATCGTGCCACAGGTTGCCCTGGGTGCTGGGCACAGCTACAGGATTTAACATTTGTTGTGCTGGGCTCTGAGTTGTTTGTTTTGTTTTTTTTTTTTGGTGCTGGGGCTTGAACTCGGGGCCTTGTGCTTGTGAGGCAAGTGCTCTAACCACTGAGCTAAATCCCCAGCCCCTGGGCTCTGATCTTGCATTCATCTCTGTTCTTCCCTTTTGTATATGTGCTGCCGAAGCAAGCACTGTTCTTCCCTTTTGGAGTAGGAAAGTTTGTCCTGTGCCATTGTATGTAGACAGTGTTTAACTTTCTTTTTGATTTTCATAGGGGCTCACAGATAACAGTTTGCCTTAAGTCTCAGAGGAAACCTTGGACTTGGACTTTTTTTTTTGGTGCTGGGAATCGAACTCAGGCCCTTGTGCTAGCAAGGCAAACACTCTAATCACTGAGCTAAATTGCCAGCCTTGGACTTGGACTTTTTAGCAGTGTTGAAACTATTAAAATTTGATGATTCTTAGAGATGAACTAAATGCATTTTTCTTTCTTTTTTTTAAATGCATTTTTCTTTTCTTTTCCTTTTCTTCTTCTTCTTTTTTTTTTTTTTTTTTTTTTTTTTTTTTTTTTTTTTTTTTTTTTTTTTTTTTTTGATTGCTAGAGATCAGACCCAACGCCTTGTACTTGCTAGGCAAGTACTCTACCACTTGAGCTAAAGCCCCAACCCCTTAAATGCGTTTTTCATAAAGAGATGTGCACAAGTCTTTTGGGAGAAGGATGAAATGTTATGGTTTCTACCTAGATGTCCCCCCAAAGCCTCCTGCAATCATTGTCAGGGCTTTGGGAAGCTGATTGGACTACAGGTCTGTGGCTGATTTGCTGCTGGAGGTGGGGCTGAGAAGAGGTGTGTGTCTGGGTGTGGCTCTTCCCACCCCTCCCTTGATGAGCTGTTCCCCAGACACCAGGCTGCTGGCAGTTCTCCTCTGCTGTGCCCCTCTGCCATGGACTGAAACCAAAATAAACCTCTTCTCCTTTAAGTTGTGGTATCAGGTATCGTGGCTCAGTGACAGGAAAATGACTAAGACAGACATATTTCTGAACAAAGCACCGCCGCTTCCAGAAAAGCCTCAGCAAGCCCAAGAAGGCACTGTCATCGTTGGAGGTGACAGCTCCGTGCCTGTCATTTCCCCTTCTAGTGGAATGAGACGTGGAGATGGAAGCTGTGTGACACTGATGATCCTGACCCGGAAGAGCCCTGACTGCTGTGTGCATTTGTGTCTTAGTTTATAACGCAAGAGTTTTTGTTTGTTTTTGATTTTTGAGACAGGGTCTCGCTATGTAGCCCAGGCTGGCCTTGGAACTTGATGTGATCCTCCTGCCTCAGCCTCCCTCCCGAGTGCTGGGATTACAGGAGTATGCCACCACACTGGACCTGCAATCTTAATTTCTCCCATGGCCCTAGTCTTCTCAGTCCCCTGTTCCCTCTCCTTTCAAAAGCATTTGCCTCTCTGTTCCTCCTCTGGATATTTCTTCTTTTCTCTCACTATCGTCCCTAAGAAAGAAGGTCCGGCCTTAAGTCTGGAGCGGGTCTCGCAAGCCTCCCTCTTGTCCGGAGCCCTCTGCACCCCAGCCCCAACCCCACGAGTGGCTTACTGAAGGTGGGCGGAGCCGGCGACAGACTCTGGTAGCAAGAGGCCCCGCACGGGGAGGAGGTGGAAAGTGGACAGGGTTTGGGCCGTTCAGGGTTGACCCTCACGGGGAGGGCAGGGGCTGGGCTTTCACCAAAGAGCCAGGCCTGGCTAGGATCATCGCTAAGTCACTGAAATAGCAAGAAACCCGCCCCAACCCTCGGAGTAGCCGCCAGAACCACACTGCAGAGGACCTGGGTCACAAACTAGGTCTGGCTGGCAGAAGTGGAAGATCCGAAGTGGCAATGGCTTAAACAAACCAGAGTTCTTTCTCTCAAAGAAAGCTGAGGACAGCTGGGCGTGGCAATTTACCTGCTTAAAAATCTGTTTCGGTAAAGTAGGAGCTAGGGGTGGTATGTTCTCAGCTAAGCAAGAGGCTGAGGCAGCAGGGTCACTGGATCTCCGGAGTTCAAGACCAGCTTGGAAAAAGAATAGAGGGGGGAGGTGTTGAGGATTTAGCTCAAATGGTAGAGCACTTGCCTAGCTAAGCCTAAGTCTCTGAGTTCGATCTGCAGCACCAGCACCCCCCAAATACTGTCCGGGCTCCTCTTTCCTCTTAATGTATCACAGTTTGCGTTGATGATGTCTGAATCAGTGTTTTCAGCTCAGAACTCTGTGTCTATCTCTGTCTCTCAGCACATGTATTTGCTCTACAAGCATATACATATATATGCCTCTGTGTGTGTGTGTGTGTGTGTGTGTGTGTATGTGCATGTATCCTTGTTACTGTTGATTGAACCCAGGCCCTTCACACTGAGCTGCATTCCCAGCCCTTTTTGTTTATTTATTTTTAATTTTGAGACAGGATCCTGCTAAATTGATAGGTTGCCCAGGCTAGGTTTTAACAAAGGATCCTCCTGCCTCAGCCTCCCAGAGTGCTAGGATTTCAACCTTGCACTGCCACACCGGGGCTGCACGTGCCTATTGTAGTTACCTGGGTGTCTGGCAGAAGTTTTAACGTTTTCCCCTTGGAATCTTCTTCCTGTCTCGTGTTTTCTCTTAATACGTGACATCAGCCCCTGAGCCATTGACATTTGACGCCCGCACCGCTTTTAGGGGCTGGGCTGAGAGCGGGCCATTGCGTCCAGCAGCTCCTCAAGCTCCGCAGCCTTTGCATCTATCTGCTGTGTGTCACCCAGTATCACCTCCCTCCCTGATCCTGAGGGAACTGGATGACGGAATGACGTCGGGTACAGGTGTGCACGCAGTAAATCCTTATAAAATGTCACCTTTCTTTTAAAAGAAAATTAAAATTTTTTTTATTAATGCATGCTTACAGTGCATAGTGATGGCAGGCATCATGGGGATTTGGTATGTGTGCAGGACACATCTGGATTCCTTTTATGTCCTCTTCCCTCTACTCCGTCAATCTCTTAGTCCCCTTCGCATTTGTAAAAGATCCACCTCCCTGTTTCTCTGTAACTGTGTTTCATTTTGCTCTTTGCATTATTGACACTCCGGGCTCTCACATGAGGGAAACTGCGTGACATTCTTGCTCCTGCATCACCCTGACACACGTCTGTCCCCGCACCCCATTGCCTGCAGGCGAGTCAGAGGAGCCCCCACTGCCATTCTCCTAGTCCAGCCCCCGGGCGGTTCCTGAGGGTGCTAACCGACTCCAGTCTTGCCCCTTCAGTCCTCTGCGCGTTTTTCTGCAAAGCAGCTGGGCCCGGGCGCTTCCGGCCGAGCCGCTCTCACTTCCTGAAATGGACAGAGCCCTGCTGGTCCCCAGAGCCGCTTCCTCTGGAGCCACCTCCAGGTGGTCCCTCCGCTCCCTGCTGCTGGCTCCCTGGGACTGTTGGAGGCAGCGCCCTGTGTCACCCTCCTTCCAGGTGCCTGCCTATGTCCTGTCTCAGCACTCATCCCTTGATGGTGGACCCAGGGGGTGTCACCCATGAGCCCAGGGGCCCCCAGAGGCAAGGTCCTTGTCCTGTTGGGCTCTGCACCTCTGGAACTTAACACAGGTCTTGGCCATTATAGGAGACAAGGGCTCACAGTGTAGCCCATGCTGGTCTGAGACTCCCTGGTGACCCAGGCTGGCCCCAAACCCCTCCCCCCCTTTCTCCCCTAGTACTGGAGGTTGAACTCAGGGCCTTCTCACTGAGCAACACCCCCAGCCCTTTTTATTTTTTGTTTTGAGACAGGGTTGTGTTATGTAGTTCAGGCTGGCCTTGAACTTGCAGCAATCCTCCTGCCTCAGCCTCCCAAGTGCTGGGATAACAGGCATACACCACTATGCCCGGCTTTTTTGTTTTGTTTTGTCTTTTTTTGTATGTGTATGTGTGCTGGAGATCAAGCTCAGGGCCTTGTGCTTGCAAGGCAAGCACTCTAACCACTGAGCTAAATCCTCAACCCCTTGTTTTGTCTTTTGAGAAAGGATCTCATTATGTAGTCTAGCCTGGCCTTGAATTTGAGGCAGTGCTCCTACCTCAGCCTCCTAAGTGCTGGGATTGCAGGTGTGTGCCACCATGCCCAGCTAACTAGGTAGGTATTTTAGAAAGATTTCTTTTAGCTTATATAAAACGGCTTTTTAAAAAAAGTCCGCAGCCAAAAAATAAAAATAAAAAATAAGTCTGGAATTGGGGATTTAGCTCAAGTGTTAGGGTGCTTGCCTAGCAAGAACAAGGCCCTGAGTTCAATCCCCAGAAACCCTCCAAAGAAAATGAAAATAAAAACTGCAGCCAGGCATGGTGGCACACATCTGTAATCCCAGCACTCGGAGGGGAGAATGAGGCGAAAGGATTGCAGGTTTGAGTCCAGCCTCAGCAACTCAGCAGTTTGTTGAGATCCCATGTCAAGATAAATAAAAATAAATAATAAAAAAAGTGGGGGATGTAGCTCAACCGGGGAGCATACGCTTGGTGTGCGCAGGGTCCTGGGTTCAATCTCCAGAACAAAAGAACAGAATAGAAGATAGATAAATAGGAAATAGGGAGAAATTCAAATAATTCCCTGTTATCTACTCTGGTTTTTCAGAAGTATTTTTATATATATGCTAATTAATTTCATTTACACTACTAGTTTCTCTTAGTTCATTGAAAAGAAAGTTTTGTGCTATTATCTGTTTCTTTTTTTGTAAGAAAGAATCTTTTATGTCTATGACTTGTACTCTAGCAACTACTTTTTTTAGGGGGTGGGGACAAGGTCTCTGTGTGTAGTTCAAGCTCAAACTCACCATGTAGCCCAGGCTGGCCTTGAGCTCACAGCAATCCTCCTGCCTCAGCCTCGCAAATACTGAGTTTATAGGCCTGCACCACCACGCCCAGCTCCAGCAACTGCTTTGAACATAATGACACTCAGTGTATTAACTATTCTTATTCTCTCATTATTTTGTGATGAAATTTTATTTTCACATAAAAAAGATACATACATCATAAAATGTTTAACCAATCCTCCCTTGCCAGGCACTTAACTTGTTTCTGGTCTTGGCTGTTACAATGTCACTGTATCCTCACATGGGTCCTCTGGCACATCTTGAGTATATTCTTGGGATAAATTCCAAGAAGTGAAATGCTGGCGTCGACCCATACATGTATTTATTTGTTTTGATTGTGTGTTTGAGACCCGTTCTCTCCATGGTGCAGGCCAGCCTTGACCTCACTCTGTAGCTCAGGTTGGCCTCGAACTTGCGGTGATCCTTTCTGTACATGAGTGAAGTGTGTGTTTGAGGCACCACACTCTCTCCATAGACCTTCGCTATTTCCGCTCCCACGTATGGCGACTGCTCCGCATTCTTCACAGGAAGCCGGCACAGGGCTATCAGATCCCCTGGGCTTTGGCCAAACAGATAGTGACAAAAGGAGTACCACTGAGACGCTCGTCTCTTTATACTCAACAGCAAGCACCTTATCGTGTGTGTGAGATCCATGTGCAAAGTTAAAGGGCAAAGGACAGAGTGAGATCTTACAAATCAGATCAGTCAAACCAAGACAGACAGCCGGGTGTAGTGCCATAGGCCTGTAATCCCAGCACTCAGGAGGCTGAAGCCGAAGGATCACTGAGAGTTCGAGGCCAGCCTTGGCTACACAGCGAGTTGAAGGCCAGCCTGAACTACACAGCAACACCCTGTCTCAAAAAGAAAAAAAGAGAAAAAAATTTTAAATGAAAACCACTGCACAGTGGGGGATTTAGCTCAGTGGTAGAGTGCTTGCATAGCAAGCTCATAGCCCCCGAGTTTGAGCCCCAGCACCAAAAAAAAAAAAAAAAAAGACCTAAAACCACTGCACACTCATTGGTGCGGTCAAACTTCAGCCACCTGAAGTGTGTATACCACACTGTGGTTAGAGAAGTTGAGCCCTGGAACTCACACTACTGGCTGCTGAGGACAGTGGTAGACAGCACAGCAAAACAGTGTGGTGTGATCAGAAAAATGCAAGATCCGGTGTCCCAGGGATCCCCCTCCTGGCATGTGGAGCCCACAGGGAAGCCCTGCCCCAAGTACCAGTATTCACAGCAGAGCACTGTCTAATGCAGCAGAATTGGTCTTTCTTTCTTTCTTTTTTTTTTTTTTTGAGGTGCTAGGAAT
>PVJO010015260.1:0-45540 GCA_004026905.1 Hystrix cristata | reverse complement strand
TGTGGGGTGGAACACTCTGTATACATCTGCTAAGTCCATTTGTTCGCAGATTTGGTTCAGTTCTGATATTTCTTTGTTAAGTTTTTGTTTAGTTGATCTGTCTATTTGTGACAGTGGAGTATTGAAGTCTCCCATTATAATTGTATTAGTATTTATGTGATTTTTCATGTTCCTTAATATTTCTTTTTATGTAGTTAAGTGCATCGATATTTGGTGCATAAATATTAATGATTGTTATTTCTTCCTCTTGGAGTTTTCCCTTGAGAAGTATGTAGTGACCTTCTTTGTCCCTCTTGATCTGTTTTGGTTTATAGTGCACTTTGTCTGAGATTAGGATAGCGACCCCTGCTTTTTTCTGGGTTCCTGTTGCATGAAATACTGTTTTCCATCCTTTGATTTTCAGTCTATGAATTTCCCTTTGGGTTAGATGTGTCTCTTGTATGCAACATATTGATGTATCTTGTCTTTTGATCCATTCTGCTAGTCTCTTTCTTTTGATTAGTGAGTTGAGACCATTTACATTGATGGTTACAGCTGTTATGTACTGACTTATCTTTGCCATAGATCTTTTCCGTTGTTTGTTCTGTGTTTCACCTCAATTTCACTGTTTGTCTTGCATAGTGGATTATTATTTATTAGTGTCCTTGTAATTATAGTTTCCTTTCCTAGGACATCTTTCAAAATATTTTGTAGAGGTGGTTTGGAGGTCATGGATTTGTTCAGTTATTCTTTGTCATGGAAATATCTTATTGCGTTGTTGAATCTGAATGATAGTTTAGCTGGGCACATCAATCTGGGTTGGAGATTATTTTCTTTTAAGGCTTGAAATATTTTGCTCCAAGCTCTCCTTGATTTAAGGGTTTGTGTTGAGAAGTCTGCTGTGATTCTGATGGGTTTACCTTGATAGGTGATCTGGATTTTTCCCTAACAATTTTCAGTATTCTGTTCTTTTGTTGAATTTCTGGAATCTTGAATATGATATGTCTTGGTGTAGATTTATTTTGTTTGTGGGTAATTGGGGTTCTATATGCTTCACTTATCTGTATGTCAAGTTCTCTTCTCATGCTTGGGAAGTTTTCTGTCATTATGTCTGTGAATAATCTTCTTAGATCCTTTGCACTGTCTCCTTCTTTTTCCTTCACTCCAATCAATCTTATATTGTTCTTCTTTGCATCATCTTGCAGTTGTTGTATTGATTTCTTGTAGACTCTAGTTATTTTTAAGAAGTTTTCCTTTTCATGGTCATAAAGTGCAGTCCTGTCTTCTAGTTCTGAGATTCTGTCTTCACTCTCATTTAATCGACTGTGTATACTTTCAAGACAGTTTTTGATTTCTTGGACATCGATTTGGATATGTTTCATGGGTTCCATTTCTTTCCTGAATTGAGTGGTCAAGTTTTCCATTGTTTTTCTTAGCTCCTCTGTTTTTTTATGTGTGTCTACTCTAAATTCACTAAGCAGGTCTTTCATTATGATTGTCATCTCTGACTTAACTTGGCCAGTTATTTCTAATCTAATGTTCTCTATAACCTCATCTATCTGTTTTTTAACTTCTGCTGCTATCATTTCTGAAAGTTTGGCTGAGGGTTTTCCAATTTCCTCTATATCATTGTTCTCTGGATTTGTTCTGGATGAGCTGGGGGTCTGGGGTTGTATTTTACTTCTGGGTCTCGACATTTTCTTTCTTTTTCTTTTTTTTTTGGCATCTATATGTATTTCCCCCCTTTTAGTTTCATTGCTGATTTTTATATTTTAATTATGGGAGGTTGCTTGAAGACAAATATCAATAGTTTTTAGGAGAGTCCTGTTTGCTCAGTGTCTTCTAGGCATAAGTGATTCTTGGCTCTTGTGATTGTCTCAAGACTCCGGATTATGTTAATGATTATTACCTCAGATAATTACAGTATTACCATATGAGAATGTACAACTGGTTATAACCTGTATGGCACACTCGTTACACTAGTACATTAACAATAGCATCCATTACATTCATGAAATTGACCGACTGTGGTAGAAATTAACTTTGTATCTTTAACCATAAGAGCAAGGTCTACACCGTCATAAAACAGAATCCAATATAAAGCAGGAATTTGCATGCAGTGGGTATTTTGTTAGTAGAGTGATTTTTCCCCTCTGCTTGTAGCAGGGATAATAAGGGATTAGAAAAGATATAGAGGTAATGAGGAAAGTTCTATTAGATGTAAAACTTACAATAGGATATTACTTATGCTTTGGGAAACTTGAGTAGATAGTTTACAAACAGTGAAAGGTGATAGTAGTGGGTCAAATCATATAAATTCTATACAATATTTACTCATATGAAAAAGGAAAAGGAGAGAGAAAACAAGAAGAAAAGGAAAAACAGCATTTGCTTAAGGAAGGAAAGATATGAGCCAAGCAGGAGTCACTAAAAGTAAAAATCAAAACAACAAAAACAAGAAAGAATATGTAGACAAGAGAATGTATTAGACAGGTATCAGGGTGAATAAGAGAAAGAGAAAATAAGGAGAAACAAAACCAATATATACATATATTATGTATACATACACATACAGTGGAATTTCGCTGATGGTCACCACTCTGTGGGGGGCACAGGCCAAAACCTGATTCTGTGCTCGTTAGCCCTACCAAGTATGCAGTGGTCAGTGCTGGGTACTATGTTGATCCTGGCCTCCAAGCATGAAGTCTGGGGGCAGTTGTCAGACTGCAGCAATCTGGGGCATCTTTGGTAGACCGCCCACGTCTCCTTATAGTTTATGTCTCTAAAAGTTCCTTAGTGGTGTGGGTATTGTTGGCTTTACCAGATAGTGATGGCTTGTATCAGAAGAGAAATGGGAAAAGGAAAAAAAAAAAACAAAATACACTGAGGGAGAGAGGTAACACTGCTTTCAGTGCAAAGTGTTTCCCACCCTATTTGACGTTCGCCCTGCCGGTGCGTGGGCCAGGCCAGCGCAAATCCGCGCCGGGAAGCCCCCGACCTGCAAGCTCAAGCCTCGCTCCAAAGATGGAGCCCGGAGCTGTCCTCCCCGGGAGGGGGTAGAGCCAGTGCAGATCCGCACCAGGAAGTGCCTGACCTGCAAGCTCAAGCCCCGCTCCAAAGACGGAGTCCGGAGCCGTCTACTTGCAAATTAAAGAAGGGGAAATTTAATCTGAGAGAGGTTTTGGTCCATTTTTGGCTAGCTCCAAGGCAGAAACATCACAGATCAAGGGCATGGAGGAAAAAGCTGCTTACTTCATGGAGGCCAGGAAAAAGAGCAAGGGGAAGGGTGCCAGTAAAAGATATACCCTCCAAAGTCATGACCTCAGTGACACACCTCCAATTGCACCTATCCTCCTAAAACGCATTCAGCTATAAACATCAGTGAATTAATCCACTAATCAGTATAGACTAACCAGTCCAGTCATCCAGTCTCTTAATCCAGTCAGATTGACAATTTAGATCAACTGGCACAAACCCACTCCTTGTTTACTTTACACCTAATCACATTTCCTTGAACTATCCTTCACCTTAAATAAACACAATAGCAAGGTCATAACTCCCCCTAAAACAATGTAACTATCCTGCGCACAATCCAAAAGGCACCATTTCCTTCCCAAAGTTACAACCGATCCAGTATTAGTACTGAATAGTCGGACAACCTATAAATGTGTTTCTCCTTTATATTGATTGCACTTCCTATATGTAGCAATAAAAAGCTATGAGTCTTAAAAAAACACTTTAAGATTGTAAATTTAAAACAGTTTTACACTTTACTAATTCTATTTTACATGGGCTTTTATTAAAATTTATTAAAATTTTCAAAGTGGTTAATTCAATAAATGCTTATTAAGAAGCATTTATTATTCAGTATTAAATGAAAAGTATTATATTTATGTGTCTAATCATAAATAGTAAAAGAGAGAAGAATATGATTCAGTTCCTGTTTGAATAAGTAAGTCGAGCACAGCGTTTACAAGAATACAATGATTTTGGAGAATTGGCAAAAATTTTAAATTACAACTAATAACTATATACATAGAACTAAGTGAATAGTAAGTATTGGTTTGTAATGCAAAATATTTAAAGAAATGCTATAATCCATTATTTTGCACTACCTCAATTTTTATTAGTGGATGCTAATAACACTATATTACATTATGAACCTAGACTACAGAACAGAAATACAATCTCAGGTCAAATATTTCTTTGTTATCTGTTATTAGCTTTTGAATTATTTGCAATATTCTGTCATATATTAACATTTTATTTGATAAATTCATTTAGAGATATTGTCTTCAGAAGGAATGGACAACAATAAATTCTCAAAGGTATGTAGCAGTTCACAAATCAAGCCCAAAGTGTAATACTTATACTTTAGTACTTTTGCCAAAAATTCATTCACTTCAGCTTTTTTTAGTTCTGAAAAGAAAGCACTTAGCAAGTCCTCAGAGACAATATTCATTCTACTTGCAAAAATAAAACCAATTATTATTATACATTGTTCAGCTCTATGAAATTTTAAACATTTCCAATTTGGATTTAAAATGGAAGAAGGTCTATAGCTAAGTTTTTCCCCCCTCTGAAACTGTCCTTAAAGATGAAATATAAATTTATGTGAGTCTAAAGATTCTTCTCAATAAATATGAAGTGAATAACAATATCATAGAAAAAACAAAAATTCTTATAAATAGTAAGATATTCAAGCTTATTCATAACAAAAATTTAGTAAAATCTAACAAATTTGAGTTATTAATGATGAAGATATAGTGTCAAACTAAATGGTTTGTTACTTACACTGCTTACTGAATGAAACTGGACAAGCTGTTTTATCTAATCATTTGTAGAACTTAGATAATATCTATTTCCTAACTTCAGAAAAACTGAGAAAAGACTTTGCAAATACCTTCAATAGTTCTTGATGCAGTGTTCATTTATAAATGTATGTATATACTTCAAATTAAGTGCTTAATTTTGAGACATGTGCAAAAAATCAGATGGCTGTGGTGGGTGAACCGTGGTAAGGCTGAAGAGATCCCTGGAGAAATGCATGCTAAAGGACATAAGCCCTGGCCCCATAGGCAGAGGCCTGGTTCATAGTGAATTGCTCTGGATTTGTAAGTCATGGCACTAGTGTATTTGTCTTAACACTACTGTGCACTGGTGCCTGTGATTTGGGGTTTGCCTGTCTTCGTCTACCAGCATGAGCAGGTATATGTCTTGACTTGGACAGTGCCCCAAAATTGTAGATTCTGGAAGAAAACCAAATGTCCAAAATCACAGAGGAATTTACTTGACTCAGTTATAATTTATACTTGATGTGTCTTCCTTCTTTGAATCTCAATACCAGTTGTAGTTAATAAAACACATGATATTTTATAGTTGACATGAAGTCTTTTATTCTTTCTATATGTTTCTTCATTATTTTATATTACTTATATTTATGTTTCTTAATTAGCATAGGTGGTATAATTTTAGCTAATTGATAAAACTGATTAGCAATTTCCATTAAAGCTTTTAGAACTTAATGACAGCCCGGATTTAGTGACAAAATAATTGAAGCTTAAAAGGAAAATATATATATTTAAAAAGATATATGGCAAATTCCCCTAGGTTACAACAATTTGAAAGATAGCAAGGAATAAAAATGATGATAACAATAATGTACTTATTATAAGTGTTCTATGGGGTAATTTTAAAAAATATATAAGGGCATTGTATTAGCATATTTAATTATAATCCTTGCTTTGAAATGATATGTATATGTAAAAGATAAAACTTCCTCTTTATTGTTTACTTACTTAGCCAGTAACTTGCCATCTTATTTTGTGCTCAAATGATTTATCTTCTGTGTTCAAAATACTAATACATTTGTGATAAAAAATGTACCAGACAGCAACGTTAGGATTCAGTTATTTTTCTATTTTATTCTGTATAACTCAACCATTATTACTAAGGGGTAACACTTATCTACAAAGGAAATTGGAATCGTAAGTTGAAGAGAGAATCTTAGCATCATCCTCATAGAAACCAAATCTAAATTATGACATCAGTTTGCAGATTGACTTAATAGTGAATTACCAAATTCCATTTACTGAGAAACAGGTAATTTAGATCCAATCTCATTTAATTTAATTTAAACTGTGATGTACAAATGTTGATGAGCAGCATTATTGTTAGAGGATACAAAGTACTTAAATTTAATGCATCCTTTCTGATATTGAAGTTATTAGCATTGCAGCTATACAGATTTTTTTTCTGTTTTTATTGTCAAGATTCACTTGCATGGCATTATAAGTCATAAAGAATAAGTGTTAACAAACAAAATCTCATTTTAGAAACTCATGATAATCAACTAAGTAGTATGATTTCCAGCAATCAAAAAAAAAAGATTTTTTTCCTATTTAGTTACCAGATTATTGGTACTTTTATATGTCTTAGAATCACAACTAGAATTTATTAAGGATATTTGAATTCCACAGTATTTGGCAACAAGAGCCACGTTATAGCGAACAACAAAGAAAATCTGTTTAAAATTAGAATGATTTACATTTTATAAAAACAGCCTTTCAAATTACATAAACTGGTACTTTGATAAAATAATACAGTAAATTGGCAGAGGCTATCAATGACTAAATTAACATGACTGTGTAAAAACAGCCGTCTATTTACAACTGTCTACTTTAGTAGGCATGTTATATATCTATCATAAGATAAAAACATTTTCTTGATTTTTAGAACTCCATTAATAAGCACAAGATTTATGTTTCCACGAGAATTTGACAATTAAAATGCATACAACTTAGGAACAGAGAGTAAAAGAAAGAAATTTCAATTAAACATAAATAAAGCCAAAATATGTCTCTATACAAAAACTTTATATCTTTTTACATTTCTCTCTAGAGTGATTAAAGTAGGATGCTACAAACCCATATAAAACAAAATAAAGTGAATATATATAGTTAAATGAAACCCAAACATAAAAAAGAAAGATTATAATATCGATTAAATAATTATTTATCAAACATAGTACAAAGAATGCCAAATGATGGAGTTTCATGTAACATTGTCAGTGGTGAGGATATTGAGTTATTTTTGTTCTAAAATTTTTCCTTTTTTTATTATTTACTTTTATTAGTAAATATTTGCAGAATATATTGTTTACATTCCTTGTGTAGAGTTGGTACTTGTACATGGATTTCCTTCAGATGCCTTGTTTCCTAAATCTGTAACCATCCTTTTTACTAAAAAACTAGAATTGAATTTCTTCATCTGTAATGGAAAGAATCCTGACTAATACATTCTATGAGCTACATGAGTATACATACAACCTTGTATATTATTTTATTCACTAGAAGAGAATATTTAAATGTCATAACACATATTCTGGTTTGATATTCAGACGAGATTACTAGTATGCTCCTAAAGAAAATTCAACTTTGAAAGTTAATTTCTAACCATTAAATATTTATCTATGTTCTAAAAAAAATATATATTTATCTATATTCTAAAGAAACTAGGTAATTGGCTCAGAAATAAAATATATTCATATATAAGAAATAAGAGCAGGAAACAATTACAAATATAGCAATCATATCAGTTTTAATTCCTTTTTAGTAAACTCTCTAGATAAGCCTTTTTTAACCCTCAATCATAATGCAAATGAACCCAGTGAAATCTGATTAATATTTGTATATGAATCTTATAAAATTATTCTTCCTCAATATTAAAATTTTTAAAACTATGCTATTTTTCTGATTCCATGAGCATCTAAGCCAAGCACTGTACAATAAAAAAATCTTAAATTAACCTCCACAACTAAGTTAACTTTGAAGAGCAATTTGTATAATTTTTTAACAGTTATATAGTTACCATTATTTAAGAGTTAATTTTTTTAGTAAACATGTGATTTTAAAAATTAGTCACTCCTCCCATAAATGGTCACATAAAAATTGACATAAATAAAACATGTAAACAGTTCTGACCATAGAACATAATCTGTCATTTATTAATATAAAAAGGGAAGAAATGATCTGTAAATATAAGATTTTTAAAAATAACAGTCTTGGGTTGGGGATTTAGCTCAAGTGGTAGAACACTTGCCTAGCAAGTGCAAGACCCTGAGTTCGATCATCAGCACAGCCCCCTAAAAAAGAAAGTCTAGTATAGTGGCTGGCATACATGAGTATCTGATGAACTAATGTGAATTTAACTTATCAGTCAAAAGAATAAATAAATGAGCAAATCCTAATTATCAACACCTTTTGAAAGACAGTTTCCACACAGAAAAAATATTCCCAGTATTTCCTAGAAATAAATTTCAAATCTTCAATAGTCTATTACTAACCAACACAAAAATGAAACATATGACACAAAGATAGCATCGATTAAGAAATCAATAATAAGAAGCACTGGTCTTAAAAAAGTAAATGTCTAGGCATTGCTAATCCTAAAACTTTAGTAACAGGTTAAAATATGTTCAGAATATACAAAAGCAAAAATGAGATTAAGAAAATAGAGCACACAATTTCAAACAGAGTAGTAATAAGGGAGTATGTATATCAGCTAAGTATAAAATTAATCAGAAAACTCAAAAATCCTAGTTGCTTCAACTTTGGCTGCATATTTTAGAATATAATTTCTAATACATTCTTTGGTTGGTTCAATACTATTTGCATGAGTGTTTTTATGGAGACATTCAATATCACAGTCATAACCAATTTTTTTGATCAAGGGTCAGAAAGTACATTTTAGTCTTGTTCAAGTCAAGGAATATATCATCACTTTGGAGACAATCATAATTCATTTATAATGAAAATATTAAACAGTTATTAGAAATAAATATTCTTAACACTTACCTGTATTTTAATAGGCCAGGAAAAGTTGCTGACATACACATAAAATGTAATGTTAGGATTGCTTCTGA
Organism: Hystrix cristata; assembly: GCA_004026905.1. Lineage (NCBI taxonomy): Eukaryota > Metazoa > Chordata > Mammalia > Rodentia > Hystricidae > Hystrix > Hystrix cristata. The sequence continues at coordinate 36,638 of PVJO010015260.1, read as the reverse complement.
AGTTAAACTTTTCATAGGAAAAACTATCTCTGTATTCCTTTATATTAGTCCTGGAAATTATGGGAGTCTCTTCCCCAGATATTGTTCCAGCTAAAATATAAATAATAACAAATTAAATATTCATAGTAGAAAACAGCGATTTTACTAATTTAAAAAAACTTAATTTTTTATAATTACTCTTCTAAAATATAATTATCAGATTATACTCCCATGCTTAAAATTTTGAATGACAAAAATAAGTTTTGCACAAATTTAATAGAAATATTCAATATATAAAAATTACTTTTAAAACTGATACCACTGATTAAATGCTATATAATAGGCATTGGCTTTGAGATTTAATATTCTGTTCTAACCATAATTCTACTCCAGATATATAATGAGATTCTTGTTTTTAAAAGTGAAACCTAATCTTGAGGAAGATTAAAGCATTTGTACCAAGTTCATAGCAAATAGCACTAAACTCTTTAGAATTCAGGTCTATATGGCACCAGAAACTGAACTCCTACTTGGTACCTTATAGAGGCTTGCAAAACAAATCAGACCCTATTTTCGCATGTCTTAATCCAATTAAAAATGGAAAAGAAATCAATTTATTTGTCTTAAAACAAATTGAACAATCACTACATTAAAAACCCTGGGAGGAGGCCATAATTTAAAACATGAGCTAAATGCTCAATTAGTTAAACATATATTGGGCACTCAATAAATATTTACTGAAGTTAACCAAGAGGAACAAAGCATTTCCAAAAATTTTAGAAAGACTTCCACCTTAATGAACTGTAAACATAATTAGAATTAGTATACTGAGTAGCTGAATTAATTTCAAATTGATCTAATATTTTAAATTACCTTGTTGCTTTCTTAAAATGTAGATTCCAGAACCCTTACTCTAAATATCTTTTATCAGTTTTGAGAGAATTTCTTTTTTAAGTAAAAAGGAAGGTTAACAAATTTATAGCTCTCATGAGCAACTGAAATTGCAGTCTCATCATTCGTTAAAGAAATAATCTGTCTGAATTAGAATCTCTGCATTTCATAATATGGTTTTTTTAAAAAAATTAAGTGGTGCATAATATTTGTTAGCCTTCTCATTTTAAATGAATAAAGAAGAAAATTAACAAAGTAATGTAGTTTTATTCATACTGTTATTTAACATTTTTATCAGTAACAACACAGTGATTATAACTTTTAAAATGTTATTTATTTAAATGAACAATGAAACTTGTTAGAAAATTTCCATGTAAGAACAAATATGAAGAAGATATGACACCATAAGTTTTTACCTGTTGAGCCAACTGACCATGTAATGTTGAGATTAAAGTTGTTTGATGCATTAATCGAAATGTCCAAATTTTTGTTTGACTACAAAGAAAGAAAATATTGCAGTTAAGAAACTGAAAATATATGGGATACATATGATTTAGTATACTGATTTAATTTTGACTGTGCTAAATTTCTCAAGCTCTATGTGTTATGTAAATTTTCAACTGAACAAGTGTAGTTGTCATTTATGTTATAGATGTCATTTATGTTTTTTAATGAAAAGAATCTGTATGATAAACTGCAAGGTAGATTTTAAACTTCCCCATTTATCTTCTGTGCTATAATTTGGCCTTTTCTCTCAAATGGGACTATAAGGAGTGCTCTCAAGAAGTTCTTGGGAGCACTACTATTTTTAGATCATCCTCTATCTATTCCAAGTTTAGATATTATTGAAATGTGTGGTATCATAACTAAAAACCTATAAAAAAAACTTTTAGCATTTTTAAAAAGCTCATTATCACCATCAAGGCCATCATTATTACCTCAGAAAATTATACAGTCAATCATTGAGAACATTGTTGATACATACGGATGACTTCAATGAGATCATGTTACACAGCAACTTACTCCAGAAATTGCTTACATAAAAGCACTGGCTAGAAGTGATCTACAGTAGGTTAGAATTACATCTATTTTCAATATGTAGGAAATACATAAATATGAAGATATCTACCATTCATTATTTCCTTACAGGATAAGCAGAAAGCCTTGCTCAATCATTCATAACAATTTTAGAGATTGATCCCAAATAGACATATGTTTATTCAAAGAGAATTACAAAAAATGATACTATAAGCATTCTTGGTGACACTTCTCATTATAATCCATCATCAAAACTCATGCATGGGCCTTTGGATTCAACGGGTCAAGACGTTAAAAATTAACACTGAAAGCTAGAACGTTTGAAAAGACTAGGGATTTCTGGACATTGGAGGGATTTCTGGACACTGAAGGGAGCAGTAATGGTAAAAAGAAGCAAACCAGAATTGCAGCTAATCTGGACAAATGTGTCTGACACTACTGATAGTACTGCAGAGGAATTATTTATTCTCAAATTTTGAGTGAGATATTCTGCTTACATTAAATTTCTTCAAGCCTTAAAAAATCCCGCAGTTTGGAATTAGTATTAACAACCAAGAAACTAATGGTGAAGAATAAATTTCTGCTAAATGCTACAGTGGGGTTGAACCTTGGAAACATTACTCTAAGAGAAACAAGCCAGACACAAAAGGTCAAACATTGTATGACTATACATATATAAAGTACCTAGAATTTAAAAAAAAAAATCATAAAGACAGAAGTAGTATCGAGGTACTAGGAGCTGAGGAAAAGAGGAGCATGAACAGTTATTACATAATGAATACAGACTTTCTAATAAGATGATGAAAAAATTTTGAAGATGGATAGAGGTGATGATTACACAACATTATAAATAACTCCCTAATGCTATTAAATTGAATAACTAAAAGTAGTTAAAATGGTGAATTTTATTTTACAAAAAAATCACAATTTTAAAATATCTGTAGTGTATTTTGAAATACATTTATATCATACCAATATAGTTGCTGACATCATTAACATAAAAACAGAATCAGTGAAGAGAGATTATATTTGAAAGAAAGTACTATTAAAATCCTTATCTAAAAATTAAAACTTTCAATGTATTCCCAAGAATATAGTCACTCCTTAAAAAATCTACGGAATGAAGTAACACAGAATAAGCTGTTTTATTGGGAGTAAGGCCAGTTTTATTTTCAAATCAGACTAACAGTTTGAGTTATGATTAAGAACAAGCATAGAAAGTATATTTACAAATAATCTAAGATGTAAATTATAGAAACTGTTTGCAAAACTAAAATATCAAACTCACAAACTCCCTGAATCATGAGGATAATTAAGTTTTATGAAAAAAGGAGGAATAACCTTTTCTACAAAGCCCTAAAGTGTAATAATTCTCAGAAGTAAAATCACAATGAAAGATGACAAAGTTTGTGTCCTTTGATACTAGTATAATTGCATTATAAAGGATAATAATGTTTCTTTACCTGTTCTGGGTTTGCTATGAAATTTATGGCTGTATGGTGGCGATCATCTTCCTGTAATAAGCTAAAGGTAAACTGATAATCAATCAAAAGACTATCTGTAGGGGAAAGAAAAAGAATACTGATATGCACAATACAATAAAAACTTCCTGAAAATAAAACTTTGATGACAATAATACTCCATACTAGTATTGAAATTGTCATTAAATACTAGTGGCCTAGTTAAGACAAGAAAAATGTAAATCTTTGCCTCAAAAAACTAAAAGGAAAACACAGGTATATATTTTTTAATTCTTTAAATTATATTTATTATTTTTTAGTACTACATTAACATTGCAGACATTTTGAAACTATGTAAAAGTAAGAAAAGAAAAGAAAAGAAAAGTCATGTATAATCTGTAGAGAGAAAAGGATTTAACATTTTGGTGCATTTTATTCCAATTAAAATTCAATATCCGTAAGAGTAGACCTTTTGGTACCCTACTTTCATAAAATTAAAATTCTTTGAAAACATGAAATTTAATGTCTAAAAAATATTTGATCATATACTGCATTTATTTACTAATTTGCTGTGAAAATTTCTACTTCTAGCAATTTTAAAACAATGTTATGATAAAATTTAATTTATATATGTGACTTTCGGCACCTTGGTAAAAAGAATTCACAGGAAAGCACTTTCTAATTATGACCATACAAAATGCTAAAATCAAAGTAAAATGTTTAAATACTATAGGTCATTGATGGCTTCACATGCTACACAAGGGTGAAGTATTGCTCATAATATTAAATTATTACCACTATATAATTTCAAATTATTTTAAAGATGACCTCCATCTTTTATACACATGCCTTTTATTTTATGCCCTCAGTCACTAAAATGATGAATACAAAAAGTACAAGTAGGATCACTGTAAAATAATTTATCATTAAAACTATCAAGGCATCATTCCTCATACTGTTTACTTGCATACTTTACAAAATTCAGTAGCTATGTTTCTAGTATAATTTAGTGTAAGGCAACATCTTTTAAAGAATTTATAGACATTCTTATATCTAACAGGGAAAATTATGGAATATAACATATCTCTAATTTTCATCTACAAGTATGTATATTATAGTATATGGCACATTTAAAATTACATAATTTTAAAAAACTTTATCTTCAGACTTAAATATATAACTGATCACAACAAAAATATATAATATCTATTATACTTTTTATCCTTATTTATGCTTACAGTTTCTAATACCAGAGAAACAATTCCTTATGTACTTATGTGTGTGTGACACAATTTGCAATAGCTAAGTCTTGGAAACGACCCAAATGCCCAATAACTAATGAATGGCTAAAGAAGATGTGGTTTTTCTACACAATGGAGTATTACTCTGCCATAAAAAGGATAAACTTGAGATATTTATAGGTAAATGGATGTACCTTGAGAACATACTCTTAACGACAAAATTATATAAAAATGTTTTTTCTCCTTTGGTGCTGGAGATTGAGGCCAGGGCCTTCACACAGAACTCAAATACACCTGCCTTAGCCTCATGCTGGGATTAAAGGCATGTGCCACACACCTGGCCAGCTTGTTTGTTGTTTTTTTCCAGGCTCATCACATGCAAATTCGTTAAAATACTGTAAATCTGTAAATTAACCCATTTGATAAAATAATCAGCAGGAAATTGAAATTAAGAAGAATCAGATTCAAAGGATTCAAAGAATGTTTTTCTGCAAAATATCTAGATCATCAATCTTAAAGGATGCCTCCAAGACCACATATATGTCCCTAGGCCCAGACCACAGTGTCTCTCTCACCAGCACCTGCACTCTCTTTCCTCTCTGAGTGGGTACTTCTTCAATGCAGGCTAATAAATCTCCCTATTGTTCTCACTGACACATCCTGAAAGGTTTTCTTTTTGGGACTAGATTGGAAGAACCACTCCATGGAGGGTGGGGAGGTAAAGTGAGGCTCCAGATCCTCTGGGTGACCCACGTACACCCCATCTTGTGGCAGAAAGAGAATAAACTGTTTCTAGAGTAGTTCTTTCGGCAGGGATGGGGGTGGGGATCGAACTCAGGACCTCACACTTAGGTCTCTTAGAGAAAATGTATTTCAGTCAGGGCACAACAAAACACAAAAAACTCAAAGCAGAGCAAGTTTTAACTGTGAATCTCAGAGAAGCTGTGGTTTGATGCAGGCAAGATATTATGGTGACCAAGTAACAGCCATGGATTTCATGAGAAATATTAAAATACTAATTATATTAAGATAGATTAACAGTAGATTAGCTGCAGAAATAGATGTAGATTTTGAAAGAAGGGTAGTTTTATATTTCTATGTTTTACCTAAGACTAAACCAAAATCACCATTAACTGAGAAGGGGAAGAGTTGGTATGAATTGGGGAGATAATTAGGCACTTAGTGTTGAAAAGGTTAAGTTTATGATATTTATTGAATATCTAGAGGATATTTTGAGTCAAGTTCAGGAGTGCAACTAGTAGATAACTTGTAAATCATCACCATTTAAATGGAATGCACAACTATGAATACAAAAAAATCACTTTGTATATAGATAAGGAATAAAGAGATAAGACCTAAAGTATAGGTCTATTAAATATTTAAATTCTGCTGGACTCATAGCCCATAGCTGTAATCCTAGCTAAAGGGGAGCCAAGCAGGATAGCAAGTTCCAGGGAAATCAGTCAATTTAGGAAGATCCTGTTTCAAAATAAAATATAAAAGAGAAGAATTGTGGATGTAACTCAGTTCAATCCCCACTACTGAAAAAAAAAAAAAATTAGATCCTAAGGAAACACCAGCAAAAGACTCTTGGAAGAGTCAGTTTAGTAGATAGAAAAAAAAATCCAGAAGAATTTAATGTTATGCAAGCCAACTAAATGTAGTATTTAAAAGAGAAAATACTGATCACATTGATTAAATGAAGATGATAAAAATAGGGTTACAATCTTGAGCAAAGGTAAAATTTACTCAGAATGAAGGGAAAATATCATTAACGAAAAGCAAACACTTCAAAATAGTTTTTAAAAATTTGTAAAATTACCTTTATTTTTTCAAGATTAGAACTAAATATTAAGAAATCATGGGGGCTGGGGATTTAGCTCAGTGGTTAGAGCGCTTGCCTTGCAAGCACAAGGACCCGAGTTCGATCCCCAGCACCAAAAAAAAAAAAAGAAATTCTGAGTGGCTAGCCTTTAGGAGACAGAAAATATGTGACTAAGGATACTTGAGCATCCTGGAGCAGAGGGTGCACTGTCCTAAACACAGGAATATTTTTCCAAAAACTGAAACCCAATGATATAAATATGTTCCATCAAACTCTTAGCCAAGCATTCAGGTATGATTCTATTTCTTCTTATTTATCAGAATTGAAGAAACCAGACAAGTACAATGTACCTTGAATATGGTAATGGTCACCATCTTAGTGAACAAAATTAGTATTATGTAATTCAAGTGATTAATAATGGTACTCTTCAGAGAATGTGATTTCCAACAAATTTAATGAAATTCAGACTTCTACACAAAATGATTCCTTTAAAAACTGCTTATAATGAAAGTCTTCTAGAAGCCAACTGTAGAAACTTCTACTTAGCCAGGTGATGTACTTCTGCCCAGAATGTGAAAAAAATGTTGGTGTAGTTTTAGAGAAGTTATAAATGAATAATAAACTGGATGTTGAAATATGCTGTGAAATTATCAATTATTAGGATACGGCATATGACATTAAAATTTAAAATCTGTCTCAAGTTTATGTAAATACACACAGTCTGAAAAAAAGTTTTAATACTGCACTAATAAACTACTCTGTAACAGTATGAAGAAAAGAAATTATTATGGGCTGTTAATTCAAGTAATTTGTTGCACTATTAGTAAATTCAGAGAAATGACAAAGAAAGTTCTTCAGACACAAATCATAAAAGAAACAATAAAATTTAAGAATCTCTGTGCCACAGTCATTTTTTATTAAAATTTATCCAAAATTACACAAAATTATAGAACATTACACAAACTTACAGACCATAGTACATTGTGCCTTTTTCTTGTAACAATGAGCAATGTAAACAACCACATAGATGCAGTATTAAGACACAACTACATGAAGTTGACTGTAGTACATAGTGTATGTGTTACAGTTTTAAATTTCGGTTATTAGGTTCTTGTTTTTAGTGTATCTTTATTCCTCTAAATTCTCACTCCCCTTTCCCTTTGCCCTCTTCTTGTTCCCTTGGACTTTTTGTTTATTGGGTGAGATATATCCCCTTGTCTTTTTGCATCCATCATTTACCATTTTCTTTGTTTGTATGTTGCCTCACTGAAATGAGGTATGCCATACACTATTCAAGCTTGTGAGTCTGGTTTATTTCACTCAGCATTATAATTTCCAGGGCCATCCATATTCCTATAAATGACTCTAATTTGTCCTTCTTTATAGCTGAATAGTATTTCATTATATATAGACACCACATTTCGCTTATCCAATTATCTGTTGATGAGTATACAGGCTGCTTCCAGAACTTAGCTATTACAAATTGGGCTGCTATAAACAAGGGTATGCAAGTATCACTGCAGTACGATGTCTTTAGCTCTTTGGGGAAGATACCTGGTAGATGGATGGCAGGGTCCCTCTACCAGGTAGGGATTTCTATTTTCAGGCTTTTGAGGAATCTCCATACTGATTTCCATAATGATTGCTTTAGTTGCCATTTCCACCAACAATGTAGGAGGGTTCCTTTTGCATCACAGCCACACCAGCATTTGTTGTTTTATTTCCTAATGATTGCCATTCTTTTTAGGTTAAGATGGACTCTTAGTGTTGTTTTAAATTGCGTTTCTCTAATAGCCAAAAATGTTGAACATCTTTTCATGTATTTGTTGGCTATTTGTATTTCCGCCACTGTGAAGTATTTGTTCATTTCTCTAGCCCATTTCTTGACTGGGTCATTAATTTCAAGTGGTTTAACTTTTTGAGTTCTTTGTTTATTCTAGATATTGGTTCTCTGTATGACGAGTAGCTAGCACATATTTTTTTCCCATCCTGTAGGTTTTCTCTTATCTCTACTAATTGACTCTTTTGCTTTACACAAGCTCTTTAGCCTAATTTAATCCCATTTGTTGATTCTTGGTGCTATTTCTCATGCAATTGAGGTTCTGTTTAGAAAGTCATTTCCTACTCCTGTGTCTTCAAGAGTTTTACCAACAAGCCCATATCACTGGTGACTGCAGTGTGGCTCGGCGGCTTGCTGGGGAGGCTTGGGCTTATGAGGGTTCCCTATCTGGGAACAAAGCGGGCCTGCCCACATCATTGGTGACTCCAGGTGACTCCATTGCACCTCAGCGGCTTTGCTGGGAAACCCTTGGGCTGGTGATTGCCCCCTCCCCCGGCCCCAAATGGACCTGCCTACACCACCAGCCACTCTAGTGCCACTCGGCAGCTTGCTGGGGAGCCTTGGACCTGTAAGGGCTCCCTCCTTGGGATGAGAGCAGACCTCCCAACACCAACAGTGGCTCCACTGTGCTCTGCAGCTTGCTTCAGAGCCTAGGGTCTGTGAGAGCGCCTCCACTGGACACAAGCAGAGTCGCCCAGCCCACTGGAAACTCCATTTGGGCTCAGTGACCTACTGGGGACCATCCACAAGACTGGAGTGGGGCCCACCTAACCCACCAATGACTGCACCACAGCTGGGCAGCCTGCTGGGTAGCCTCAGTACCTCACCCGTACCAAGTAGAAACAACCATACCCGAGTCACTGAGGAAAGCTCTGAGATATAACAGCCACAAGGGCCAACAACCGTACATACCTAGAAGGCACGTTAAGGACAGACTTTTCCTTGAAAACCATTGATATTTGTCTTAACATAACCTCCCACAAACAAAATATGAAATCAACATGGAGAACAAAAGTAAAGAGAAATATATATGTGTACAAAGAAAATGACAAGGCACAAAAGTAAAACACAACCACAGACCTTCAGCTCACCCAGAACAAATCCAGAGGACAAGGAGATAGAGGAAATCAGAAGACACCCAACTAAACTTTCAGAAATGATAGCAGTAGAAGTTAAAAAGCAGATAGGCGAGGCTATAAAAAAACATCAGAACAGAAATAATTGCCCAGGTTAAAAAAGGGATGATATAATAAAAGACCTGCTTAGTGAATCCAGAGTAGACACAAATAAAAGAACAGAGGAGATTGGAAAAATGATGGAAACCATGAATATCCAACTTAATAAAGACATAGAACCCATGAAACAGATTCAAGCAGATATCCATGAAATCAAAAACTTAATTGAAAGTATACACTATAGATTAAATGAAAGTGAAGATAGAATCTCAGCCCTAGAAGATAAGTTGGCAATTAGTGACAATGAAAAGAAACACCTCTTAAAAATAGCTAGAGACTATGAAAAATCACTGCAACAGCTACAAGATGATGCAAAGAAGAACAATATAAGAGTGACTGGAGTGAATGTAAAAGCAGGGGACAGTGCAAAGGATCTAAAAAGATTATTTACAAAAGTAATGATAGAAAACTTCCCAAACATGAGAAGAGAAATTGACATACAGATAAGTGACCCAATTACCCATGACCAAAACAAATCTACACCAAGACATATGATAATCAGGATTCCAGAAATTCAACAAAAGAAGAAAATATTGAAAATTGTTAGAGGAAAAAAACCAAATCACCTACAAAGGAAAACCCATCAGAATCACAGTGGACTTCTCAACACAAACCCTCAAATCAAGGAGAGGCTGCAGCAAAATATTTCAAGTCTTAAAAGAAAACAATCTCCAACCCAGATTAATGTACCCAGCCAAACTATCTTTCAAATTCAACAATGAAATAAGATATTTCCACAACAAAGAACAACAGAAGAAGTTTATGGCCTCCAAACCACCTCTATGAAATATTCTAAAGGATATCCAAGAAATGGAAAAAGGAACCTTTAATTAGAAGGACACAAGTAAAAAGAACCCACCAGGTAAAGGAAGCAGTTAAACAGAGGTGAAACACAGAGCCAGCAACAGAAAAGATAAATGGCAAAGATGAGTCTATTCATAACAGCTGTAACCATCAATGTAAATGGTCTTAACTCACCAATCAAAAGAAACAGACTAGCAGAATGGACCAAGAAATAAGATTCATCAATATGCTGCACATAAGAGATACATTTGGGCCAAAAGGAAATTCATAGATTGAAAATCAAAGGATAAAAAATAATATTGCATGCAACAGGAAGCCAGAAAAAAGCAGGGGTAGCCATTTTAATCTCAGACCAAATGAACTTCAAACCAAAACTGAGCAAGAGGGACAAAAAGGTCATTACATACTTCTCAAGGGAAAACTCCAAGAGGAAGAAATAAAAATCATTAATATTTATGTGCCAAATATTGTGCATCTAACTACATAAAACAAATGTTAAGGAACATGAAAGATCAAATAAACACTAACATAATTATAATGAGAGACTTCAATGCCCCGCTGTCACAAATGATAGATCAACTAGAAAAAATTAACAAAGACATATCAGAACTGCATCAAATCTGGGAACAAATGGACTTAGTAGATGTATCCTACAACAGCAGAATACACATTCTTTTGACTGCACATGAGTCATTCTCCAAAACAGACCACATACTACATCATAAAGCATATTTAAGTAAATGTAAGGGAAATGAAATTATCCCATGCATACTATCGGACCACAGTACAATGAAACTGGAATTTAATGGCAACAGAAACCAAAAAAACACATAAACACATGGAAATTAAATAATATCCTTCTGAACAACAGTTGGGTCACAGAAGAAAGTAAAGAAGAAATTAACCAATTTATACAGTTAAATGATAATGACAATACAACATATCGGAACCTATGGGATACAATGAAAGCAGCTCTATGAGGGAAATTTATTGCATTGAACTCCCACATCAGGAAGACAGAACGAGTTCAAATAAATAACTTAATGTTGAACCTCAAACATCTAGGAAAAAAAAATAACAAATCAAACCAAAGCTCGTACGCGAGAGGAAATTATTAAGATCAGAGCCGAAATTAATGCAATTGAGACTAAAAAAAAAAATACAAAGAATCAATGAATCAAAGAGTTGGTTCTTGGAAAGACTAAACAAAACAGACAAACCCCTAGACAATCTTATCAAAAAAGAAAAGAAAAGGACCCAAATTCATGCAATAAAAGATGAAAAGGGTAAAGTCACAATGCACCCTACAGAAATCCAAAGAATCATCAACACTTGCTTCAAGAACCTATAGTCAAATAAGTTTGAACACACTGAAGAAAGGGACAAATTCATAAAAACATATGAACTACCAAAACTGAAGCAAAAAGAGATAAAAATACTAAATAACCCAATATCAGCCATTGAAATAGAAGAGGTAATTAAAAACTTACCAACAAAGAAAAGCCCAGGTCCTGACAGTTTCACAGCTGAATTCTAAAAAAAATTCAGGGATGATCTAATACCACTACTCCTCAAACTCTTTAACAAAAATGAAAAGGAAGCAATACTTCCAAAATCATTCCTAGAAGCAAGTGTTACCCTGATAGTAAAACCAGAAAAGGATACAACTGGAAGAGAAAACTGCAGGCCAATTTCCCTAATGAACATGCAAAAATTCTAAACAAGATACTGGTAAACAGAATGCAATGAATTATCAAGAAGATTATACACTACGACCAAGGAGGATTCATCCCAGGGATGCAGGGATGGTTCAACATATGCAAATCAATATATGTAACACACCGTATCAACACAGTCAATGACAATAATCACATGAGCATTTCAATAGATGCAGAAAAGGCATTTGACAAAGTCCAATGCCCATTCATGATAAAAACACTACAGAGATTAGGAATAGATGGTCGATATCTAAATCTGATAAAGGCCATCTATGACAAACCAATGGCTAACATCACACTAAATAGTCAGAAACTAGAAGCTTTCACACTAGAACAAGACAAGGATGCCCACTATCACCACTACTATTCAATATAGTTTTAGATATATTAGCCAAAGCAATTAGACAAAAGTAAGACATAGAAGGAATAAAGATAGGAAAAGAAGAACTCAAATTATCATTATTTGCAGACAACATGATATTCTACATAGAAGATCCCAAGAATTCAACCAAAAAACTTCTAGATCTAATAACCAAATTCAGTTGTGTAGCTGGATACAAAGTCAACACCCAAAAAATCAATAGCATTCCTATGTACAAATAACAAACTCACTGAGAAAGAAATAACAGAAGATATACCTTTCATAATCACATCAAAAAAAAAAGAAATACTCAGGAATTTATCTAATAAAGGAAGTAAAAGATCTTTACATCAAAAACTATAATTCTTTAAAAACAGAAATTGAAAGGGATATCAGAAAATGGAAAAATATACTGTGTTCCTGAGTAGGAAGAATCAACATAGTGAAAATGGTCATATTTCGTAAATTAATATACAGATTTAATGCAATTCCAATCAAAATACCATTAACATACTTCACAGAATTAAAGAGGACAATTTTTAAATTCATCTGGAACCAGAAGAGGCCAAGAACAGCAAAAAACAATCCTGGGCAACAGGAGCAAGGTAGGGGACACCGCAATCCCTGACCTGAAACTATACTATAAACTATGGTGATAAAAACAGCATGGTACTGGCAAAATGACAGACCTAAGGATCGATGGAATAGATTAGAAGACACAGAAACAACTCCAAACACATTCAAATACCTCATCTTCAATGAAGGAGCCAAAAACCCTCACTGGAAGAAAGATAGCCTCTTTAACAAATGGTGTTGGAAAAATTGGCTTGCCACATGCCAAAAACTAAAGCTAGATATATGTCTCTCAACATGTACTAAACTAAAATCGAAGTGGGTCAAAGATCTAAACATTAAAACAGAAATACTAAATCTACTAGATAATAAATAGGAAGAACTCTCGAAGACATAGGTGTAGGAAAAAAATTATGAACAAAACCTAGACTGCACAGAAAATAATACAAAGAATCAGTGCTTGGGACCATATGTTATTAAAAGGCTTTTGCACAGCAAAAAACATCATCAACATAGCCGGGCAAAAACCCACAGACTGGGAAAAAATTTTTGCCAGCTGTCCCTCAGACAAAGATCTGACATCTAGATATACAAAGAACTCGAAAACATCAAACATCCCAAATTCAAAGATGCAATCCAAAAATGGGCATCTGAAATGAATAAACATTTCTCAGACAAAGAAATAAAAATGGCAAATAAATACATGAAAGAGTGTTCAACATCACTAGTCATTCAAGACATGCAAATCAAAACAACGTTAAGATTCCATCTCACTCCAGAAAGAACCACACTTATGAAAAAAATCAACCAATAACAAATTCTGGCAAGGCTGTGGGGAAAAGGAACCCTCCTCCACTGTTGGTGGGAGTGTAGACTGGTCCCGCCACTGTGGAAATCAGTATGAAGATTCCTCAAAATCTACAAATAGAGGTACAATTTGATCCAGTTATTCCTCTACTGGGCATCTTCCCAGAAGAATTAAAATCATCATACTATAGTGATAACATGCACAACCATGTTTATAGCAACACAATTTGTAATAGCTAAGTCTTGGAAACAACCTAAATGCCCAACAACTAATGAATGGCTAAAGAAGATATGGTTTTTCTACACAATGAAGTACTACTCTGCCATAAAAAAGGATAAGCTAGAGACATTTGTAGGCAAATGGATATACCTTGAGAACATAGTCTTAAGTGAAATTAATCAGACACTATAAGTACACATCGAATTATTTCTCTGATATGAGTAACCATAAGGGGAAATAAGGACAAAGAGGTATAATAGACATTATACAAAGTGAAGATAATATCAAAATAGCAGAGAACTAGAAAGGGGAAGGGGAAAAAGCAGGAAAAGAAAAAAGAAAGAAAGAGGAAAGGGAAAAAGGGGAAAATATAAATAAATCTGCTGTAAATAGGGAAGGGGGAGAAGAAGGGAGGAGTGGGGAAGAGGGGGAAAAACCAAGATACATCATGTACAGGTACAAAATAACCCTGATGAATGTGACCATTATGTATACAGTGTACCAACACATGCTCTTGGTTAAAAAATAAAAAAATAAAAAAAGAGTTTTACAAACAATGAACAGGATGAGAAGGAAATTATTTAAATAATACCATTCACAGTTGCTTCAATAAAAATAAAATATTTAAGAATTAATTTAACAAAAGAAGACCTCGACACAGAAAACTACATAAGAGATTGAAGAGCACAGCAGAAAATGGAAAGATGTCCCTTGCTCCTGGTTAGGAAGAATCAATATTGTTAAAATGGCCATACTTCCAAAACTGTTACACATATTCAATGCGGTCCCGATCAAAATACCAAGACCATAATTTACAGAACTAGAGAAAACAATCCTAAAATTTCCATGGAACCAGAAGAAATCCTGAATAGCAAAAGCAATACTGGGCAATAAGACCAATGTAGGTGGCATAGCGGTACCACACTTCAAGCTATACTACAAAGAAGTAGTAATAAAAACAGCATGGTATTCAAACAAAAACAGATACATGGACCAATGGAACAGAATCAAGGACACAGAAACTTCCCCAGACATACCTCAAATACATGATCTTTGACAACTGGTCCAAAAACATATGTTGGAGGACAGATAGCCTATTAAACAACTGTTGCTGGCAAAACTGGTTACCATTTGTAGAAGAATGAAACTGGATCCATATCTCTCACCATATACTAAATTAAAATCAAACTGGATCAGAGATATAAACATTAAAACAGAAACATTAAACCTTCTGGAAGACAAAATACGTAAAACAGTCATTTTATAAAAAAGTTTAAGAGGCAAGCAAGAACTTGAAAGAATATTTCCAATACATATGACCAATGAAAGATTAAGTCAAGAATTTGTTAAATAAAAAGTCCTACAAATTATTAAGAAAAATACTATCATCATCAGAAAGGGAAATTACAAAACAAGAAAAATGCAAAGAATACAAACAATTCGAAGAAGAAACCTAAAAAGAAAATACAAGCATAAAATGATACTTTCAATAGATATAAGGAAATACAAGTAAAAACAATAGGATAGTATTTTAAAACCATTAGACTGGCAAACACTAAAAAGCTTAAAACTATAAAGTGTGGGAATGAGAGAAGAAAAAAAGTAAAGAAAAGCATAAATTGGTATAAATATTTTGCATCACAATTTGGAAAAATCTAACTAATCTACAATTCCCCCTCAAAAAACTTCTAGCTAAAGGAGAAATGTACAAGAATTGTATTTGTAATTGTAACAAATTGTGCCCAGCCTAAATGTCCAGCAAGAAGAAAATGAAGAAGTAAATTTTTGTTTATCTATGCAAATAAATCCTGTATATAACTCCGTATGATTAAAATAAATGCACTGTAAAGCTCCATATATCAGTACTGATAACTCTCAAATAGGCTGCATAGAAAAACAATTTTTAGGATACACAGAGAATGTCACAATTTATGAATTAGTTTAAAGCATAAGAACTGTATCATTTTTACGGACGTTTAAAAGAGCTAATAAAAGACATGACATACTAAAATGCACAATAAATACTACTTATTATTATTTTGATTATAAATATGCTATACTAGGTTTGAATGCTTGCTCCAAAACTCATGTTGAAATTTAATTGTCACTGAGGCAGTATTAAGAGGTGAGACTTTAAAAGGTGAGTAAATCATGAGGGTACTGCTTTCATGAATGATTTAATGCTCTCACTGTGTAAGCAAGTTAGTTATAAAAGGGGAGTTCAGCACATATTTCTTTTCCTCTCTGTCTCTCCATTATACATACAACAAGAACAATGTCTCATTGTGTAATACTGTAGCTTCTGCCATGTTATGACACAGCAAGAAGTCTCTCATATGATGAAAACCCCTTATCCTGGATTTACCAGCCTCCAGAAAAACAAGTCAAATTTATATTGTCTATAGTTTATATAGCATGTGATATTTTGTTATAGCTGTAGAATACGAGCTAAGACATACTGCAAGCAAACAAACAAGCCCTACAATAATAAAAGCAAGATAAATTCTAGTACCTATAAATGTATAAGAAATTCTAACTCTACTTCCAATGTCTTTTATATTTTTAAAACTTTAAAGCAAATGCAGCAAAATGTTAAACTTTATTAGTCCGTGTGTGTTGTGTTTATGTGTGTAATGCTAGGGATGCAATCCAGTACCTCCTGAGTGCTAGGTTAAGTGCTCTGCCACTGAGTTGCCCTTCCATTCTCCATGATTTTTAATTTTATTACATATAATATAAAAATATATACACTACATGCAAGTATGTATGCTACAGTTTTGAAACAAGTTAAAATTTCATAATTAAAAAAAACTGTATTTGTAATCGTAAACTACTGGTTAGGACCAATAATTTTTGTTGTATGAGACACAGCGCCTTTGCACTAAGCTATATCCCCAACTCTTTTTATTTTTTTTTAATTTTTAAACTTTGAAATAGGAAAAATACAGTTTCTCCAGAACTCAAAATGCAGACACCCAGGAAATAACAAGTTGGGGAAGAGAAAAAGGAAAAAAAAAAAAAAAAAGAAGCAAATCTCTGGGAATTCAGAGGGAAATGACAGGCAAGTTAAAAACTACAGAGAAGCTAGAGTAACAGCACAATACAGAGAAAAGGACACGGAAGTGCAGAAGCTCACCCTGGCTCCCAGGGAGGGGAACCAGTCTCCACAACCATAAGGTAAGTCCCCAGGGTCTGGCGTTGAAGAGAGAAACAATGAAACAAGCCAACAGCTGTAGTCTCAAGGAAAGCCCACAGCTAATTTACACTGCAAAATGTGCACAGGACTTTACTCTGAAAGTGACTTCTTCTACATGGTATACTACAGGTGGAAAAGAAATCCACTAAAGGGCTCACCATATTGCCAGAGTGTTTAATGAAGCACTATTTATGGAAGAGGTTGAATATTTAAGACTGAGATACAGAAGAAATACAAAATAACTTCACTTCAGGATTTCCAGCATTACACTCTCAAGGGTGACTGGGTAAGACACAGCCATGGGAGACAGTCATGAAGAGTATGTGGATTACACATGACCCCTCAAAGTGTTTAAACTCAGGCCAGGAAGCATTAGAATACACATTTTTCTCAGAAGTACATGCAACTTTCTCAAAATCACAACACATACTAGCCTAAAAAACATTCTTAATTAATTACAAGTGAATCAAAATTATCTTGTGCATATTATCAAACCATACTACAATGAAACCAGAAATCAGTAGCAAAAGAAACCATAGAAATTATGCAAAAGCATGAAATTCAGCAATATACTCAATAGTCAATGGGACACAGAAGAAATCAAGAAAGAAATGAGATGGTTTCTAGAATCAAACAATGGCAGTACAACATACCAAAATCCACGGGACTAAACAGAAACAGTCCTAAGAGCAAAGTTTATTATCGTGAATGCCCAAATTAGAAAAACAGAGCAGGCAAAAATATAGAACCTAATGATGCACCTAATGATGCAAAATCCAAATCCAAAGTTATTGCAAGGAAGGATCATAAAAATTAAATCAGAAATTAATGAAATTGAAACTAAAAGGTCAATACAAAGGATCAATAAATCAAAGAGCTGTGACTTTGAAAGAATAAAAAAAACAGCCAATCAGAGAGAAAGAAAGAAAGAAAGAAAGAGAGAGAGAGACAGAGAGAGAGAGAGAGAGAGAGAGAGAGAGAGAGAGGGAAAGAAAGAAAGGAACAAAGAAAGAAGGAAGAAAGGGGGAACAAAGAAAGAAAGCAAAGACTCGAACCACTACACACTCATCACAAAATTTTACCACATACTTCAGTCTCTACAAAGCAATACATTTTGTTTGTTTGTTTGTTTTGATACAGAGTCCCGCTATGCAGTTCAGGCTGGCACTGAACTCATTATGGAGGCCAGGCTGGCCTTGAACTGGTGGAGATCCTCCTGCCTCAGACTCCTGAGTGGTTTGGATTACAGGCATGTGTCACCATGCCCACTTTATATATTGTTTTTAGAAAGAAGCATTCTCCATAGTTGAACTGGTGAGACATCTGTCAAGTTTTCCTTACCATACTTTCTAATTTTTCCTTCTCTGATGGGTCTCAATTTTCTTTCTGATCTTTAAACTCTTTAGTGTGCTAATGCTTTTTATTGAGACTTTTCTTCTAACACTGTGCTGTCTCTGAATATGTCATCAATAAGTACCATCTATACAGTTCTAGATGCCGATGTTCCAAAACTTCTAAGTTTGATTACTTTCTCAAGCTGCAGACAGGTTAGTTTATTTCTATGATTTTGTGTTTGGCTGGAGGAAGATTTCATTTGTCATCTGGAATGGAATTTGTTTACTTTACATTTTCTTTTTAAATTAATAAATTAAATTAAAATGAAATAAAATATTAAAGATTATATTTGCTTAAATTTTATAGCTTTTATAAGAATTGCAATTACAATATTGGTATGTTGATGAATTAATATTCTTAATATCACATTTTTTGTCCTAAATTCTATTTTGGTATGAATAATTTATTTTCAATACTGTTTGTCTGATGTGTCCTTCATCCCATCATTCTATGTGCTCTCCTTCATAGGCGTGTTTATTATTAACAGAACACATGTAGATTTTGTGTCTTACCAAGCTCCCAATTTTTAATTACAAAGTGCATCTGTTTGTTTTTAGTGTTATTATTGAACCTTTAAACCTATTACTATGTTTTTACATTTTATTTTGTTCACATTTTATGTATTTCAATTTAAGCCTTTCATACCTTTTTGAATAAAATATTTATATATTCCCATTAAGAAGACAAATACTTTACCATTTCCTCATATTTTCAGATCTTCCCAAAGTCCATCTTGTTTCGACATTCTTGAGACTTATTGTTGGTTATTATGCACATGATTTTTTTCACTGATAATCAAAAATATTAAAGGACAACAAATTCACCAATGTGCAGCTTTAACTTCCTCCCTTATATCTCTATTGTTACACATTCGTATTACACATTCTGGATTTATTTCTCCTCCTCTAAATTCTTTAATCTAAAAATGTTTTAATATGATTCTTTACATGATAAAGTTTCAGAATTCTGTATGTTTTAGGATTTTTTTTAACCATGTCTTCATACTGAAAGTATGCCCTGAAAAACTATATTAGTGGAACAAAATTTGATTAAACTATAATAGAATATTCAACATACTTCTTTAGGTTATTAATAGATCAAGTAGACAACATTCAGAACACACATCGAAGCCCTGAAAGCTACATTTAATAGAAATAGAAATTATAGCCATACAAATTAAAAAGAAGATCCAAATTTATATTCATTTTTGGCTAATATTATTGTTTCGATAGAAAATCCAAGTATACACAGACATATTATCAGAAATAATAGGAATGTTTACCCAGGTTCTGAGTACAAGATTGATCTTCAAAAGTCAAGGACCTTTTCATAAACATCTCTCTACTAAAATTAAAATGTTGTGTTTTGTTGTTATTGTCGTTGTCATTGTTTGGTGCAAGCACAGGTATAATCACCAATGTAATAAAATAGTTCCCAAATAAAACGTTTAGTTATTTATATATCACGTTATATATAGCTACATTCCTGAAATGGTTTGTTATTTGTAGCCTTTTAGGCGTTTTGTATTAGTTTCTTAGTAAACAATCTGATTCCAGCATAAAAAAATGAGCACTATTTCTCTTTAAAAATTTATCTTATTTTTACACAATTACATTTTTCAAAGTTACAACCTGTCATTTATTCACTGCTACATCTTTTTCTCTATGGGATTTCCAAGTTTAAATTTGTCATTTACTTGTTGTATGTTTATGAATAAACTTTTTCAGGATGAATACACATCATACACTTTTAACACATCTTCTTCGCTGAAATTACCACTATGCTCTACATTGTGGAAACCAATGCTGAGTACACATCTTCCATTAATATTGCCCCATCACTTACCATTTGATATTTATTGTTGTTAAAGAGTATTAGTTATCTTCCCTATTTTTTATTTAAAAATTCATTTGTCAGTGTGTGAGTTTATATGAATATGTACACATAGTCATATATTAGTTATCTTCGTGTGTGTGCATGTGTGTGTGTGTGTGCATGTGTGTGTTAGTTATCTTCAGCCAGTTCTAACTGATTACATGATCACATGCTTAACTCCAGGGCTATCTGCAATATTATGAAAACTTGTGTTCAACAGTATAAAATATATTAGTGATAAAGGATGTTTTGTAACGATGGGGCTGAGAGCTGTTTCAAACACAGGACATAACCTGGTACTATTTAGTATAGCTAAATAGCAGTATTTAGTAATGATTGGATTATTTATACCTGATTGTATAGAGTCTATGGGCTTGCAATGGTAAAGTTGGTCATGTAACTTGAATGAGCCTATGTGACAAGCTGACTATAAGAGACCTCCACCATGGGCTGATTTTGTACTTTCTAGTACTAAGATGTTTTGTACTCATGTTGGTGGTAATTCAACACCTAGAAAGAGACACCTTAAGCACTTTAGGAATTGGGAGACAAAAAGCCTGCAACTGAGATATTTCAACATTTTTCAATGCATATCTTTTGCAGCAACAAAACTGTCCTGTCCCTATTGATTATGAGAAGTTAAATTTTTTTGCCAATGGACCACTTACATAATTAATGCATAATTAAAGTACATGTGAAATTATCAAGAATGATACCAAGAGAGATTGTAAGAAAAAGACAAGGAGTATGGTAATAAAGTATTAAATGTAGTGTCCAGGAGATCGGTAGAAGGCAGCAATAAGGAGAGAAGGAATGCTGCAGCTGCTTCGAAGGAAATGAAGGTTTTGAATGAGAAGGCAATTATTTGTCAATGTCAAAAAGGAATGAGGTAGACTCTTACCTCAAGTTAAACTCTATGAACTACCAACATTGTGAAAGAAAAAGCAACATATATTGCCATTAGATAACACAAGATTGGAGGACTGTACACTACTTTCAGTTAAAGTATAATGATAAGAAACTGAAAAAAGAAAATAAAAAATTTGTGATTGCATTTTAAAATACTACTTAAAAAATAAAATAAAGAATAATTGAATACCCCAGAACCAATCAGAATACTTAGCTTCCAGGTCTTGGTTTCTTAACACCATTGTCCAATATAAGAAACTATGGCTTCCTGGGTAAATGCTCCCAGTCCAAGGCTGGGACTGGAAAAGTACAAACTGAATCTAAAATACTCTATAGTACAAGAAAATAAGCATAATGGGAGACAGTCTTTGTTGAGATGGGAAATAAATCTGGAGATTGTTGAGACTGGAGGGAAGCGTGTATAAGTGGATGTTAAATGGATCAAGGTATGCTATATATACATACACAATACCTCATGATGAATATTTTTATCATATATCAAAAACATATACTAATGAGAAATGTTGTTAAAAAGAAATAAAGGATATACTCAGAAAATGATGCAGTCATGTCAAAAGGACAAGGTAGTGAATTTGAAAGATTTAAAAAGCCAAAATTGAAACAATGTGAATGAAAAAAAGTTAACAATTTACCATAAACTATAAAATAAGAGCGATGTTCAAAAATTCATATTGCTATAAATAAAATAATGAATAAACAGATTAATGAGGGGCACAGACCACTCTCCTTAATAGTTAAAAAATGTGTAACACACGATAGGACACAAAAATCACATTTCAGTAAAACATTTATAATACTTCTTTCAGGTGATTATCAATATATGGTAATGGCTGCCTTTTCTAGCTTCCAGAGGATGTTCTCATTCATTGGCTCATGTTCCTTCATCATACCTCTCCACCTCTTGCTTCCATCATAACATCTCTCACTACTATAGTCAATTCTCCTTCAGCCCCCTTACATAAGAATAATGGTGAATACAAGGGTCCAGAGGATAATCCAGGACAATGTCCCCATCTCAAGATCCTCAATCAAATCTGTAAATTCTTCTTTACCCTTTAAAATAATTGTGTATCATAGGTTCCCAAAGATTAGGATGTGGATATCTTTAGGAGTGAATTATTCAATCTACCACTGAATGTCAGTAAATAAATTTAAAAATCTAGAAAAATATTAAATAAAAAGTAAGCAAAAATGTTCTCTGGATAGAGAAATTATCAGTGATTTCACTTTTTTGTCAATTTTTTCTAGAATGACTATATGGAACTTCCATAATTGGGTAAAAAGGAGAAATTTTAAAAAGAAATGATCAGAAATCTTCTCCCTTCTGATCCTTGATATTTAACATGCTTTTTACATAATATCTATTTATGTTTTAAATAATTACATTGTCAAAGATAAGTAATTTTTTCCAAAAATGGCATATTTTCTTTCTAATTCATCTACTTCTTAAGGTGTAGACTAACAAAATATAATAATAATATAAAACACAATCAGTTTCTCACTCTAGTCTTACATAACTAGAGTACATCAAGGGTTAAATTTCAAAATTAAGCAGCAGTTTTTTTATGGTTCTTCAGTCAGTATTTGACTAGCAATGATAAAAGAGAAAGAGACTACCATTTACTACAAAGAAGAAAAATTGAATATATAATTAACAAATGAATAAAACACAGTGCATGAAAAAAGTTTAAAATAAAACAAGTAAAAAGGGTTTGAACCTACACGAAATGTTTACAAAGATCACATAGTCTATGAAATGAATGTTTAATTGGAATGTGATGATGAGAAACATACATAGAAAAGATATCTGAAAGAGAATTTGAAGTATGAAGAAATTTTTCTCAGTACATTACATATCTGGGATGATGAACAGCAAGTACTGACTATTTGAAACTTCCTTTATTTTTCAAAAAATATGAAAAAATATTTTAAGAAACTAGCACCCAATATTAAAAATAATCAGGATGTATATTGGAAATATCTATATATCTGTGATCCAAAAAGTCAGGCATACCGGGATCACAAATGAAGATAATCTTGACTTGTGTATGCACATCAGTGGCACTGCTCATTTTAGTTCATTTTGGAACCAGAATTCTTATATGTAAATTTTGAATTGTTTGAGAAAGTTTACATTGACTTTTTTACAAAGAAGCCATGACCTAATAATTTGCACCCCCGTTCATATTTCGATGAATACATTGCTTCACTTTTAATGTACCATTATCCACAACGCTCAAGGAGATCTTGGTTGTAACTCCATATATCAACTGGGTTATCTGATGCAACTTAATTAGCCTCAGTGGTACAGTGAGGATGAAACTGCCGATCTCATATGATAGCTCTGTGGATTAAACAATTGTGTGAGTGTGTATTAAAGAAGACTGCATCATAAACTAAAGGTCTTCAATAAATGTTATTTTACTTCCTTATTCAAATAATTATGAATGTGCAAAGATTCAAATATCAGATATTGAGATGAATATTATATATTGTTCTTAAATATATGTATTTATGGTCATATAGTTAACCACACCACAGAGTCTGAAAGCATATACATGGATTTTGACAATAATATCAAGACCAAAAAATGTTTTAAATAATGGTATATTTATATGACTATATGCAGACTTAGACAATTGTTTAGTAAATGCCAAAATGTATGTGAGTATATAAGTTCAACTATATTCAGAGTTTCAATGTGACTTAGCAATATTTAACACATACCCACAGGATATGTCACAGAAAGCGAACAAAAAATGGTTTCTTTACTGCTCTAGTACCCCCATCACATTGTTTTACATGATGCAAACAGACATTATTTAAAAAAAATAAAATATACCATTTTAATCCCCATTTTATACCTATAGTGACTTTCCACTTTCTCATGATGAAGGCCAAATCCTAAACGTCCTATAGGACACTACATTACAGGATTCATAGAGATTTCATAAACCTCATATCTTGATTCTCTACTTTTTCAGTGCTTCCATGTTACTGGTTTTCTTTTTTCCTTATATATGTATATATTTGTCAATGCATATTAAGTGTTTAGAACACTGAGTGTCATTATGGTGTTTTCATAATGCATACAACACTTTGCTCATATCAATCCACTAAATACCTTCAGTTTCCCTCCCTTCCTTGCATCCTGAGCCTCTTCAACCTATGTAATAGTCTCACTTTTACTTTCATATCATCTTTTTTGTTCTACATAAAATATATGAGCAGCTTTGAAACATAAATCAAATATGGTATTTGTCTTTTTGAGTCTCACTTATTTTCCTTAACATCATGATCCCCAGGTCCATTAATTTTCTGGCAAATTACATAATTTTATTTTTTACAGCTGAGTAACATTCCATTTTCTTCATCCATTCATCCATTGACAGTCATCTGGGTTAATTCCATAATTTGAATATTGTGAATTGTGCTGTGATAAACATGCAAATGTAGATATCTCTATAGTAAGCTGGCTTAAATCCCTTCAAATATATGCCGATGGCTCGTATAGCTGGATCACATGGTACTTCTATTTTTATTTCTCGAGGAACCTACATTGCTTTCCACAGTGGGTGTATTAATTTACATTGTCACCAGGAGTGCAGGAGGGTTCCTTTCTCCCTGCATCCTCATCAGTACTTTTTTTTTTCCTGATAATCGCCACACTGACTGGAGTGAGATAGAATTTCAGTGTAGTTTTTTCTTTCCCTGATGGCTAAAGGTGTTGAACATCTTTTCATACAATTCTTGGCCATTCATAATTCATTTGAGAAAGGGTCTGTTTATTTCATTTTCCCACTTATTGATTGCATTATTTATTATTTTAGTGTTAAATTTATGGTTCTTTATCATTATGGTTTAGATTAAGAATGTCGCCCAAAGACCTCAGTGCACTTTTAGATGGATTTGTAGAAAGTGATTGAATCATGAAAGGTGATATACCTAA
This sequence comes from Hystrix cristata, assembly GCA_004026905.1. Taxonomy (NCBI): domain Eukaryota; kingdom Metazoa; phylum Chordata; class Mammalia; order Rodentia; family Hystricidae; genus Hystrix; species Hystrix cristata. The sequence continues at coordinate 11,301 of PVJO010015260.1, read as the reverse complement.
CTTGCTTTTAGAATGTAGGGTTGGAGAGAAGGATCACTGTGGACATGACCTAGAATAGTATATATTCTTTCCTGATCCCTTGCTTCTCTCTCTACTTCCAGGCCACTATGAGATGAACAGCTTTAAGATATGAGCCACAATAAACCTCTCTTCCTTTACGTCATTGGTGTCAGGTATTGTGTCTCTGACAAGAAAGTGACTAAGGCAGATTTGGGAACCAGGAAAGCATGGTCATTGCTGTGACTACCTTACCCTGTGGTTTAGAAGTCTGTGAAACTAGTTCATGAAGGACTTTGGAATGGTCTGGAAAGGCCCATTGGAGAACCCCCCACAGTCCTTTAAGCAGAGATTGATAAGAGATCGTGGTCAGAGCTCGGAAAACCAGAATGTTGAAAAAAATGCAGAAGTTAGAGACTAGGTTCAGGAGACTTCTATTGGGAACAAGGATTCCTTTGGCAGTTGGACTCCAGACCATGTGTGTTATCTTCTGATAGAGAGTGTCTATATTTTGTTCATGTGCTAAGGCTTTACAGGGCACTGGAATTAAGGGGCGTTAACCAATTGTTCTGACAGAGGAACTTTCAAGAAAACTCAACATTAAGACTGTGGCATGGATACTGCTAGAGGCTTTTAGTTGGGTTTATACTGAAAATCAGAAGCAAAAGGCCCAACTGACAAGTTTTCATTTTCCCCAGAAACAAAGGGTCTACAAAGTTGGAGGTGAGGAGAGCTTAACTGCTAAAGAGATCAGCATTAAAAAAAGAAGCAAAGTATTTTACATCAGGGAAATAAGAAAGATATCTTGAGGGCATCTCAGGAATCAACAAGACTCCACCCATTGCACACACAAGGATGAAACACTATAAAGCTTTCATTTCAGAAGAGAGTCCCACTGAAAGTGTAAATAAGGACTAAAATGTATTATATTGGGAAAGGGAACAAATTGTTCAAATGGGAAGGGGAACAAGCCGGGGAGGAAAGGAGGGACAAGAGAAAAAAGAATAGAAAGAAAAACGGAGACAAAGCTTTTGTAAATAAGGAGAGAGAAGGGGTAGAAGGGAAGGGAAGGGAGGGGAATGGGAAAAAAAACAGCAAGAAATACTTTGTACAGGTACAAATTTCTTAGGATGAATGTTATCACTATGTATTTCTAAAATATATCATTAAAATAAAATAAATACATAAATACTATTGTAGTCAGAAAACATACTCCGCAAAATTTCAGTACATTAGCATATATCTTAGTAAACATTCCATGAACACTTGAAAAAAAATTCATGTTCTGCTGTTGTTAAAATGTTCTATAAATAAAAACTGGGTCAAGTAGAAAAGAGGGGGAGAAAGAGAGAGGGAGGGAGGCAGGGAGGGAGAAGAGCCCCTAGTCGCCTGGCAGGCAGAGGGCTGCCCAGGGCACCAGGGTTTTGAGTTTGTTTCATGGTGCTTGACCAACCCAGGTACTCAGAGGCTTCTGCAGCCATTATTCAAGGGAGCTCAAATACTACTTGAGCTAGTGGCAGAACTTGGCATCATCCTTGTCATGGTTTTAGAGGCATGTAGAAAGCAAGAATTGTGGGGTCATGGAGGATTCCATCAAGATTGTAGAAGAAGGCCTGGCAAGGATATGCGCAGCTTGTAAAGCTGTGGGAGTGAAGCCAAAGTTGCTGTGGAGTCTATGGGAAGCTGGAGGAGATGGGTATATAGAAGAAGCTTTTTTTTCTTTTTTGGGGGGAGAAGTCTTGAGGGCTACAAGGAGCAATGCTGCAGGGGTGGGGTTGAATTTAAAATGCTCACATTTTTGCACCAAGGACTGACAGGAACCTACAAGATTTCATGTTTTCCATGATGAGTTTCAGTCTTTTCAGTCTTGTTTTGGTCCCAATCTTTCTGTCCCCCTGTTTCTCCCTCTAAGAAAGAAAATGTTTATGCTGTGCCATTATATTTCAGCAGTTCTTAACATTTGTCTTTATTTTTACAAGGGCTCACAGGTGAAAGTTTGCCTTGATTCTCAAAGGAGACTTGAGATTTGGACTTTCTAGCAATTCTAGAACTATAAAGATCCCAGTGATTCTTGGAGATGGACTAAATGCATTTTGCAGAGATGTACATGAGCTTTTTGGAGTCAGGGTAGAATTTTGTGATTTAGATAAAGAAAGTGGCTCATGCTCTCATAGGTAGGGATTTTAGAAGGTAACTAAATCAGAGGGAGAAATATAACAGACTTGCTGTTAAAAGGTGGGGTTCAGTTAGAGGAGAATGTCCCGGGGAAATTATCTAGATGGGAATAAGCCATTATAAAATAAGTCAATGAATTTCTCAAAACTCAATTCATAAAACAAAAAAGGGGGAATATGGACCCATATATAGACAAAGATTGCAATTAAATTTAGTAAGATTTAAATTTTTTTAAAAATTGTGATTCAGAAGGTTCCATGGCAGTACAAAAAAGGAACTCGGCACTCAAGCTAAACAGATGCTGCAAAGCACAAGAATTCCCTTCACTTCTGAAAACCTGTTTCTTACAAAGATTGCATAAATCACTTATAATTCAAAAAATTATAATGATAGAAAAGATCTTTATCTTTCTAAGTTTGCTGAGAGACATACCTCAAGTAAATGACATGGTTTATTAGGCTCATGTTTTAACCTCACCTGTCTTAGATATAACTACATGGGAAATACAAAATCATCTCTTTCCTGTAATGCCACCTCATATACAGACAAAACTTAATTTCCACCTGCTGGGCCCTTAAGAGACTGTGGGAGAGACTACAGCCTCTCTGGCTATTTCAAAGGTGGCACCTGTTGCCTCACAAATGGTATTTCTGGACTGAAAAAAAAAAATCTTACAATAACTTGATGCCCTTAGGACAACAGTCAACTAGCTCAGAGAGCATGAGCAATCTTTTTAGACACACGGGCAACTTATTTGTGAAATCAGTTACTTTTCTACATGCATTACATCTATCACATTTAACCATTCAAAGTCCTTTGAGGCAGTCCAACACCTTCTCCATGGTGCCTTTCATACAAATCCATACAGAGATACTACTAATATCTAGGGTCGACTACAGGCCCAACTTCATAAATTACAAATAGAAGCTCAGAATATTACCTGAAATTACCTTAATGACATTGCCTACTGGCTAAATCACCAAAAGAGGTTTTCTGGCCTCAATCTTCTCATTTAGATTCTTATTACGATTAAAATTACCTTTCTTTTTTTCTTACAGTCCTAAAACCCCTTTGTATGTTGTTCTGATAGATGCTTCATGCCAAGGCCATTATAACCTTCCTGCTTCAAGTCCAATATCCATCTACACTGTACTTCTCTCTTCTTCCTCATCCCTGATTTTGTAAAACAAAAGAGGGGAAATGTGGGAGATCTGTCCAAGATTAAATTGAATGATGAAACTGTGTGATAAAAGCCCACAGGCCCTATAAGGAATGAATGGTTAAAATTCGGGTCAAAAGCACATAAATAAAGTGTGAGGCAAAAAGTATGCAGACCCTGGGAGGAATCAATGGTTCAACTAAGGGAAAAATCACCTGATCAAATGATTAAATAAGAAAAAGTTTAGGTTAAGTGAGGTATGCTGTGTCTGGCCATTTGTCCTTCGCCCTTCCCTTCCCAAAACAACTGCTTAGTTGAGGATTTAGTTCAAGTGGTAGCGCACTTCCCTCGCAAGCACAAGGCCCTCAGTTTGATTCCCAGCATTCGAAAAAGGAACCAGAAAACTACTTAGTCTTAAGACAGCTCCTTGCTCAGACTGCTTTTTCTCCTGCTTTTTTCTCTCACACTGATATTCTAAAAAAAGCCAGAGAGTTCTCAGTTTGGTGCTTTTTTCTTCTCCCAAAGTCTCCCAATGGCTCATTCGTGTCTCTCGGTAACTAAACTAAATTTTGTCTCTGGTCAATATTTTTGCCCTCTACAATGCCTGGGGTCACATACTGCAACAGGAACATCTTCCTATCCACTTCCTCATCTCTCTGCTTCCTGCACACTTGGACATGAGCAATGGTAAAACTTGAGCCAAAATAAACCTTTCCAGCTCTATTATTTTTTAATCTTATTTTGATGGTACATTTTAGATATACATAGTGATAACATTCATCATAGAGGATTTGTACCTGTACATGATACATCTTGCTGCTTCTTTTCTTCCGTTTATCTCCCCTCCACTCACCCCTCCTTCCTCCTTATTTATAAAAGCTTAGTTTCCATTTTTTCCTTTTATTCCTTATATTTTGTGTCCCTGTGTTCCTTTACCCTTCCCCCTCCCTTGTTCCCCTTCTCATTTGAACAATTTCTTCCCTTTCCCAATATATTACATGTTAGTCTTTATTCATACTGTCAGTTTCTCAACCAAAGAAACAATGCAGTATTTAAACATATGTGTCCGATTTATTTCACTTAAGAGTATGGTCTCAAAATGCACCCATTTACCTAGAAATATCTCAAACTTACTGTTCTTTATGGCAGAGTAGTACTCCATTGGATTAAAAAAAAAAACACATATTTACCCATTCATCAGTTGATGAGATTTGGGCTGATTCCAAGATGTAGCTATTACAAAGTTTGCCACTATAAAAATGGGTGTGCATATATTGCTGCGGTATGATGCTCTTAATTCTTTTGGGAAGATATCAAGAAGGCAAATAGCTGGGTCAAATGCAACCTCTGGTCCTAGTTCCCTGGGGAATCTCCACACTGATTTGGATAGTGGTTGCACCAATCTACATTTCCACCAACAGTGGAGAAGGGTTCCTTTTTCCCCCACAGCCCCTCCAGCATTTGTTATTGGCTGATTTACTGATAATAGCCATTCTTTCTGGAGTGAGATGGAATCTCTTTCCATTTTTTGATATCTTCTACAATCCCCTTTTCAAAGTACTGTAGTTCTCAATGTATAGATCTTTTACTTCCTTTGTTAGATTGATTTTTAGGTACTTCATTTTTTCACACAATATTGTGAAGGATGTTGTTTCCCTACTTCCTCTCTCAGTGAGTCTGTTATTTGTGTGCAGGAATGCTATTGATTTTTGAGTGCTGACTTTGTACCCAGGTACACTACTGAATTTGGTTATTAAATTTAGATGTCTTTTGGTGGAGTTTTTGGGGTCTTCTATATAGAGTATCACACCATCTGCAAATAATAATTTAACTTCTTCTTTTGCTATCCTTATTCCTTTTATTTTTCTTTCAGCTAAATGCTCTGGCTAATATTTCTAGAACTATACTGAGTAAGAGTGGTGAGAGTGAACATCCTTTTCTTCTTCTGGATTTTCGAGTGAAAGCTTTTAGCTTTTGACAATTTAGTATGATGTTGGCTCTTGGTTTCTCATAGATGGCTTTTATCAGATTGAGATAAGGACAATCTATTCCAATTTTCTGCAGGTCTTTTATCATAAATGGGTGTTGGACCTTGTCAAATGCTTTTTCCATGTCTAAGAGATGCTCATATGGCTTTTCTCCTTGGCTCTGTTAATATGGTGTATCACATTTATTGATTTATGTATGTTGAACCATCCCTGTATCCCTGGGATGAATCCTACTTGATCATAGTGTATAATCTTCTTGATAATTTGTTGCATTCTGTTTACTATTATCTTTTTGAGAATTTTTGTATCTATGTTCATTAATGAGATTGGCCTGTAGTTATTTTTTTGTTGTTGTTGAATCCTTCTCTGGCTTTGGTATCAGGGTTATGCTTGCTTCCAGAAATGAATTTGGGAATATTGCTTCACTCTCAATTTTGTTAAAGATTTTGAGAATTAGTGGCATTAAATTTTCTCTAAATTTCTTGTAGAATTCATCAGTGAATCCATCAGGACTTGGATTTTTTTTTTCTTGGCATGTTTTTAATTACTTCTTCAATTTCAGTGGCTGATATTGGGTTATTTAGAGTTTTTCTATCTTCTTGATTCAGTTTTGGTAATTCATATGTATCTATTTCTTCTGTTTTTGATCTTATTAGAATACAGTTTCTCAAAGGAGGTATTGATGATCTTCTGGATTTCTGCAGGATCTGTTGTGATTTCACCCTTTTCATTCCTAACTGCATGGATTTGAGTCTTTTCTTTTCTTTTTTTCATAGCACTGACTAAGGGTTTAGCAATTTTATTTAATTTTTCAAAGGACTAACTCTTCAATCCATTGATTCTTTGTATTGTTTTCTTAGTTTCAATTGCATTAACTTCGGCTCTGATCTTTATAATGTTCTCCCGCATATGAGCTTTGGGTTTGATTTGCTCTTCTTTTTCTAGAAGGTTGAGGTTCAACATTAGGTTGTTTATCTGAGCTTCTTCTGTTTTTCTAATGTGGGAGTTCAATGCTATAAATTTCCCTCGTAGGACTGCTTTCATTGTATCACATAAATTTCGGTAGTTTCTATTTGCAGTGTCATTCAGTTGTAGAAGCTAATTTAAACTTTAATTTCCTCTGTGACCTACTGATTCTTCAGGAGGCGGTTATTTAATTTCCATGTGTTTATGAAGTTTTCATGGTTCCTTTTGCCATTTATTTCCAGTTTCAATGCACTCTGATCTGATAGTATGCATGGGATAATTTCAACTCCTTTGCATTTACTTAAGCATGTTCTATAATCTAGAATGTGGTGAATTTTGGAGAAAGTCCCATGTGCAGCTGAGAAGAATGTGTATTCTGATGTTGTGGGGTGGAATACTCTGTATACATCTACTATGTCCATTTGTTCCCAAGTTTGTTTTAGTTCTGGTATTTCCCTGTTGACCTTTGGTCTTGCTGATCTATTTGTGACAGTGGGGTAGTGAAGTTCCCAATTACAATCGTATTAGTGCTTATTTGGTTTTTCATGTCTGTCAATATTTTTTGTACATACTTAGGTATGGTATTTGGTGCATATATATTTATGATTGTCATATCTTCTTCTTGGATTGTTTCCTTTACAAGCATGTAATGACCTTCTTTGTCCCTTTTAATCAGTCTTGAAATCCATTCTGCTAATACAATAGCTATCCCAGTTTTTTTCCAGGTTCCTGTTACATGTAGTACAGTTTTCCATCCCGTGACTTTCCATATATGAATTTCTTTTTGAATTAAATGTGTTTCTTGTATGCAGTATATTGTTGCTTCTTGCTTCTTGATCCATTCTGCATTCTGCTTCTTTTGATTGGTGAGAAAACTGGTTTTTGTTCTTCTTTAATCATTTAATAAAATTCAGCAGTTCATCCATCCAGTGCTGAGTTTTTTTTTTAAATTTTTTCGTAATGTTTGGTTCTTATTACTTATTATTGGATTTGTTTAGCCTTTTTTATTATATTCTCTTGATTAAATTTGGAGAGGTCATTTTTGCCTATAAATTCATTCTTTTTTCTAGATATTTCAATGTATTGGAATAAAAGTTTACAAAATAGTTCCTAATGATAGTTGGGCTTTCAGCAGTATCTTTTGTAATATCTGCTTTGTCACCTGGAATTTTATTAATACATGTCACCTTTCTTTTAGTTTTCTAAGGACTTTTCAATGTTAATCTTTTCAATGAACATCCTCTTAGTTTCTTCATCCTTTCATATTGTCCTTCTACTCTGTATCTCATTAATTTCAGCTTTGATGTTTATTATTTCTTTCCTTCAACTGGCTTTGCGATTTACTTGTTCCTGATTTTCTAAGATATATAGATGTAATATTAGGTCATTTATAGGAGAGTGCACTAATTCTTTTTCAAGTAGGCACTAATCGTTATAAACTTCCCTCTTAGAATTCCCACACATTTATCCCACAGACTCTGGTGTGCTGTGATTATGAGTTTTTAAATTTTTGCCCTGACTTATTCAAAGACAGTTGATCATTCAAAAGTGCATTTATTAATACTCATGTGTTTGTATATTTACTGTAGTTTCTCTGATTATTGATTTCTACTTTCATTCCATTATTATCTCATAAGATGAAAGAAATTATTTCCTCATTTTGTATTAAGTCCTGTTATATGACCAATAATATGATCTATTTTGAAGAAAATACCATTAATTGCTGAAAATCTGGGTTCTGCAGTTGTATAAAATATTTGGTAGGGAACTGGTAACTCCACTTGGTCTATTTTGTAGTTTAACTCTGATATTTCTTTAAATATTTTGTCTGAATAATCTATTGGTGATTGTGTGGTATCAGAGTCCCCCAATACAATAGCATTTTATGTCCAACAGTTACTGTTATATGTTCTTGATGAATTGCTTCCAACCAATATGTAGTGTCCTTCTTTGTTTCCCTTCAGTGATTTTATGTTGAAATATCCTCTGCCAGACATAAAGCTACTCTGGTTTACTTTCAGGAATCATTTGCTTAAAATTATATTTATCATTCTTTCACTTTCATACTGTGTATGTATTTGATGTTAAGATGTGTTTCTTCCAGGCAGCCAACAAATGGGACTTGTTTTCTAATTCAATCCACCGGTCTAAGTATTTTAATTGTGGAAATAATACCATTTATAATCAGAGTTATTACTTAAATTTATGGACTACTTTCTATCATTTTATTTCTCTAATATTTAATACTTTTAGTTCTGTTTTTCATCACATTTCCCTTACCTCCCTACCACATTTACCCATCTTTTGATTCCCTTCCTTTTGTAAATATTTGTTTACAGTACATAATGTTTACAGTCCTTGTGTGGACTTGTTACATGTACATAATACATTCCGGTTCCTTTTTTTTTAATCCTTTACACTCCCCTCCCTCCACTCCCTACATCTGTTGACCTGCTTCCCATTTGAGAAAGATCTATGTCCCTACATTCTATTATATATTTTTTTATTTTTCTCTTTATTTTAACTCTGTGTTTCTCATGTAAGAGAAAGTATATGATATTTAAACTTGTGTATCTCATTTATTTCATTTAACATTGTAGTAGTGCTGCATTCGTTTTCCTACAAATGACTCAAGTTTATCATTACGGCAGAGTAGTACTACATTGTGTGTATATAGGGCAGTTCTTTTACCCATTTATCTGTCGGTGAACATATGAGTCACTTCCAAGATTTAGCTATTAAGGCATTTATGCTGAAGATTGAAATTTTATAAACTTTTGTATGAAATTTACATATGTTACCTATGAAAATTCAAGGAAAAAGATAATTTGAAGAGAACACATTTCATTATGTTCCATTGTTATGGGGCTTTCCACAAATGGATCACTAGGCACTGAAGTATAAGAACTATGCTGCTGTAAACATGGGGTACACATGTATCACTATAATATGATGTCTTTCACTCTTGCAGGAAGATACCTAGGAGAATATTTGGATCAAATTATATTTCTAATATCAGTTTTTTGAGAATCTCCATACTGATGTCCACAGTGGTAGTGCTAGTTTATGTTTGCACCAAAAGAGTAGAAGGGTTCCTTGTTCCCTTCGCCCTCTACAGAATTATTATTTGATTTCTTGATGATGGTTACTTCTTCCTGGGATGCATGGAATCTTGGAACTGCTTTAATTTGCATTTCCTTAATAACTAGCAATGTTAGGCATTTCCTCATGCAATGATTAGGCATTTCTATTTTGTCTTCTGTAAAATGTCCATTCAGTGTTTTTATCAGGAAAGGATATTGGAGTTTGTCAATAGCTTTTTCTGCATTAATTGAGATGGTCGTTTGATTTTTTTCCTTGCATCTGTTCATGTGATCTAATACAGTATTTGATTTGTTTATGTTGAATCATCCTTTTATGTCTGGGATGAAGCCTACTAGGTCATGATGGATAATCTTTTGATAATTCATTGCCTTGTTTACCATTTGAGGATTTTTACATCTATTTCTACTAAAGAGGATCCTTTTCACTCTTTTGGTTGGATCCTACTATGGTTTTGGAATCAGGGATTCAGCTTTCAGGAATGGCTTTGGGAGTACTCCTTCCTTTTTAATTTCATTAAAAAATTCAAGGAGTAGTGGTGTGAAAACATTCTTGAAGTTTTTATAGAATTCAGCACTGAACCTGACCAGACCTGGCCTTTTCTTAGCTGGTAGTTTATAGGTTACTTATTACTGTTTTGATTTCATTGCCTATTATTGATTACTAAGGGTTTCTAAATCTTGCTGTAATTTTGCTAATTCATATATATCTAGGAATCCATTTATTTTTAATTCTCCAATTTACTGGCACATATGGGTTTGAGAAATAGTTGTTAATACTTTTCTTTTTTAATTTCAGCAGTGCCCATTGTGAACTTTTTCATTTCTAATTGCATTGATGTGGGTCTTTTCTTTCTTCTTTCCCTCCTTTCTTCTTCTTTTTTTTGGGAGGGGGACTAGATTGTCAAGGAGTTTGTCTATTCTGTTCAGTTTTTGAAGAATCTACTCAGACTCATTAATTCTTTGTATTTTGGGGGGCTCTCAGTCTTGTGGATTTCTGCTCTGATCTTTATGTTCTTCCTTCAAGTTCTGTGTTTGGATTGTTCCTGTTTTTCCAGGACTTTTAGGTACACCATTAGCTTATATATTTGAGCTTATTTTGTTTTTGTGATGTGGACATGCACGGTTATAAACTTTCCTCTTAGGACTGCTTTTATTATGTCTCAGAAGTTCTGGTATGTTGTACTAACATTATCATTTTATTCTAGAAACTGTCATATCTTCCTTGATTTCTTCTGTAACTCATTATTTAGTTAAGAGTGTACCGTTTACTGTCCAAGCATTTGAATAATTTCTGTGTTTTCCTCTGTCATTGATTTCTAACTTAGCTGTGCTATGGTCTGATAATATGTATGGTATAATTGCAATTCTTTTTTTTTTTACATTTTACATACAATAGTCACACTCATCATATTTATTTTGTACCTATACATGATGCTTCTTGGTTCTCCTCCCTCTTCCCCACTCCTCCCTTCTGTTCCCTCCCTCCCTATTTACAGCAGGTCTATTCATAATTTTCCATATTTTCCCTTTCCCTTTACTGTCCTTTGCTGCCTTTCTGCTTTTCCCCATCTTTCTTTCTAGTACTCCTCTCCTTTGTATATTATCTTTCTTTTATATAATATCTATTACACTTCTTTGTCTTTATTTCGTTATGGTTTCTCATATCAGAGAAACAATTCAATGTGTACTCATGAGTATCTGATTTATTTCACTTAAAAGTACGTTCTCAAGGAACATCCATTGATATACGAATGACTCTAGTTTATCCTTTTTTATGGCTGTGTAGCAGTTCTCTTACACTTATGTAAGGCTGATTTATTGGCTCATGTATGGTATATTATGGAGAAAGTTTCATGTGCTGTTAAAAAGAATCTAACAAAACAAGTAAAAGATCTTTTCACTGAAAACTACA
>PVJO010015259.1:0-45531 GCA_004026905.1 Hystrix cristata | reverse complement strand
ATGAATTGATAACAGGATGCAGTTCTGTTTCTTACCAAGATGCTGAAGTGAGACAACTCTGGGTCCTCTAGATGTCAAAGCCACAGAAATCTCTAGGGAAAAACACCCCCAGAAAGTTCCAAGGAGCCCCTAGAACTGATGGAGCTGCTCTCTTGATTCTTCCCAACTCTCACTCTGAGAAACAGCACTCCTGTGTGCACAGCTGTCGAGACCCCGCCCCCTGGTCAGTGGGTTGCTGGGAGTAATTCGAAGTCCAGTACTTGTGAGAAGCTGAGAAAAACAGAGAAGGACCAGCACCCTGGAGGAGTTTCTTTCTCATCCATCACCCTACAAACTCTAAGGCCCATAAATTATAATCCTAAAGAAGCATCAACTCTCAATGTGGCTTTTCCCCTGGGAGAGCGATGGGGTGTGAAGAGTGAGGCACTGGTAAGAAGTCGTTGGTGGGCAGGACTGTGGCTTTCTGATATCGTGGCTCTCACCCTAAACCCTATCTGCTCACACTGCCGCAGAGCTGACTGGGGCACGTGGAGGGCTGGCCTTCTGCACAGCCCAGCGGAGCTCAGAGGAGCACAGATATTCCTAAAGAAAAGCAACATATTGGATTCCAGATTCCATCAGAAGCAAAATACCAGTACAGAGGTACCTAAATTTTCTAATTAGCTTCATAAACATCGAATGATAAAGGAAGATATTAGCAATATGAAACAAAATAAGAAAACAGAAAAAAAATAACTAAGCAGAAATATAGCATTGAGTGTGGAACATGTAATAGTTGAAATACAATCATAGACATGGAAAATGTTATCGAAAACTAAAATAGGGCAGAGGGTGTAGCTCAGCAGTACAGTGCTTGCCTAGCACGCATGAGACTTCAGGTTCAATCCCCAGCACCGCCCCCAAAATTAGATAGTTAATTATAAGCTGAAGGGTGAACTGGAAGGTCAGATGAAGATAACCTCAAGAAGAAAGAAGGAAAGGCCAAAGAAATAGAACACAGAAAAGAAAAACTAAGAGATATGGAAGTTATCAGACCATGCCCACACTCAAAGACATTAGGTCTTCTTTTTGAGAATTGTGGGTGAATTTTCGGATATTCTAGCCCCTACATTGGGAATAGATTTTTCTTCATACCCTGCTTGGGATGAATGAAAATTGATTTTTTTTTCTTTTAGAAAATTTTCAGTTGCTATCTTTCAATTCCCCTTTGTCTTCTGGGACTCTGTTAGACAAATATCAGATTGTCTTATACCTCTTTGCCTGTTTCATAGTTTCTGTATCCTAATTTGTACTGACAGTGTTCATATTTACGTTCTAGCTCACCAATTCTCTGTTCAAATACATTTTCAACTGGGTCTAATATCCTACTTATGACATGCTGACTTTTAAAATTCCATTTTACAGTCCTAAAAGTTCTATGTTTATCGATGTTTATCTGTTCTTCCTAGTTTTGACAGTTTTTCATTATTCATTCATTTTGTGATTCAGTCTTTTATTTTTTTATACACTCCCTGCACAATAGTTTATACTCTGCATTAGTCAGCTTTCCTGTCACTGAGACACAATAGCTGACATTCACAATTTAATAGAGGAGAGGTTTAATTTGGCTCATGATTTCAGGAGATTCAGTCCATGATTGGCTGGCTTGTTCCAAGGCAGAAACATCATGGTGGAAGGGCCTAGAGGAGGAAAGATGCCTTGTTTGTAGTGGCAGGGAAGCAGAGCAGGGGAACAGTGCCAGACAGGTAGGAGCCAAGGACCAGATCACATCCCCACAATCCACTCAGACATGTGCATTCAAATTGACAGATATTAATCTGTGGGCATTTCTGGGCCTTAATTCAGAGGAGGTTTGTATTTGCTTTTTCTGGGTGTCAAGTTATATACCATCTTAATCACTTTAGCCATCTTTCAGGGTGCCAGCTTATTGCAGGACTTTTGCTTCAGCTTCTGCTTGCTTCTGGCCCAACATTTAGTCTTGCAAAATTGAACTTACTGCATTTGTGTGTATAGACATTGGCATTCAGGGCAAATTTGTCTCTTCTATATGATTATTCCTTCACTAGTCTCAGCCCACTTGGTCCCTTGGAGATTTCACTTCCTTCCTGCAATCTCAGCTGTGCAAGAGAAACTGTGTTTCCTGTAGGACAGACATGAACATGTCAACAAGATTTGTCAGCATGTCTATTCTGCTACTTGCAGAAGCAGAAGTCCCAGGAATTCTATGCCATGAAAATGTCCAAAAAACAAACAGAATTAGTAAAAGAATTCTGCAAGATTGCAGAAAGAGGTTAACAAAGAAAAATCTGTACTATTCTTACACACAATTGGTAATGGCCAATTAGAAAATATAATAGAAAAATATCATCCAAAATTGCAATAAGCTTTAAGATACCAATGAATAAATCTAACAAAAGATGTGCAAGACTTTTATGGAGGAAAAACTACAAAATATTATTGGAGAACATAAAAGAAGATCCGGATAAATGGAGATTTTTAAGTGTTCATGGGTAATATTCCTAGGTTGGAAGATACCATCGTAAAGGTGCCAGCTCTTCTCAGTTTTATCTATAAATTTAAAGCAATAGAAATGAAAATTTCTGCAGAATGTTTTGTGGAACTCGACAAGCTTATTCTAATATTAATGTGGAAGAACAAGAAGAAAAAAGCTAAGATCACTGAGAAGAGGCATAACAGGATGAAGGACACTTTCTGTAAAAAATATGAAGATTTGTTATAAAGTAATATTAACTGAGATAGTGTGATAATAGCATACAGACAGAAAAGTAGCCCCATAAGTTAAAATAGGCCACAGTCCAAAAATTAAGTCCACTTATATTTAGAAACTTGCTATACAAGGGAGATTGCCCTATATTCATGGGGAAAACAGTCAAGAACTATCTAGTAAATGATGCCGAGACAAGTTATTATTTTTATGGGCTCTCCATAGGTATCAGAGAAAAATTTTATGTGGATTAAAGACTTTAATGTAAAAAGAAAAACTTTATAAGTCTCAGAAGAAAATAATGTACCTTTGCAATCTCAGGTAGGAAGAGGATTTCTTAAGACACAAAGTCTCCAAATTCCAGAAACTAATGGATAAATTTGACCTCATTAAAGATGTAGAACTTTGGTACAACAAAGACACAATGAACACAGTTAAAGACACATAGACTGGAGAAATTTTTGTGACACAAATAGCCCAAGAGTTAATAGCTAGAATATATTTAAAAGTCCTACAAGTCAATTTTTAAAAAATGGCACAATTTTAACAATAGCCAATGATGCAAAGAGGACTCTCACAGATGTAGAAGCCCAAGTGGCCAATAAGCACCAGAAAAACTGTTCAACTTCAGCAGTAATCAAGAAACTGCACATTAAATGCAAATCAAGATAGTATTTTCAGGTACTAGACATTTAATACTAATAAATGTTTGTGCTTTTGGAGTGTAAGCAGGTACAAGCATTTCCAAGAGCAATCTGGCAATATCTAGCAGAGCCGAGCCATATACCCTACATCCAGCAACTCTATTTGCAGGCATATGCCCCAGGGGAGTTATTATACATATGCATAAGGAGACTCTGCTCACCATTACCCCAGCACGGTTTGTAATAATGAAAAACCAGAACCACAGGAGAATGGATAAATTGTGATGTATCCATTTAACAGCATACAGTGCCGCTTTCAGAGTAAATGAGTAAAAGCCACATATATCAGTGCAGATGTCAAAAACCAAGTGTCTAAAGAATGCATATTGTATGATGTCATTTATAAAAAGTTTCAGAATATGCAAAACAACTCTATCTGTTGTTTATGGTTATAGTAACTGCATAGATTTGTAGGAAAAGTGTAAAAACATAGACGGGAAGTAAATACAATACAAAGTTAAAAATTGATAATGTTAAGTATTTGATATAGTGGGCACTTCAGTGTTTCACTATATTATTATTTTTACTTGGTTCAAGGTTTGAAATAGTTCATTTAGAAGAAAGCACCCTGCAGCAGTGTGCAGAATGGATTAGAAGGGAGCCAGACCCACTGGTGACTTTGGCAGTGAAATGGCAAAGTTGTTTGAGACAAAAACAAGACAACAGACCCATAACCATAAGGATGAATTTAAAATCCATCCCTGCTTCTGCTATCATTTGAGTGTGTCCCCAAAGATGCACGTCTTGGAAGCTCCATCCCCAGGGTGGTGGTGCAAAGTGGTGGGCCTTTAAAAGGTGGGGTCCAGTGGGAGGACCTTGGGTTATAGGGGAAGCTGTTCTTGGAAGGGGTTAAGGGAGTTCCTGAGACTCTTGAGCTCTTGAAAGAACCAGTGTAAATTGGCTCAATGGCTTTGTCAGCAACTTGGTGGTTGGGGCACCGTTGATCAAACCTGTGTGCCAGGAGCCCCGTGCAAGGACACTCACTGAAGTAGCAATCTCCTCCATATCCTGCCAAAGGAAGATGGATGAATAGATTGTGGCAGATACTTAGGCTGGCATCCTGTGATACCTGGCTTAGGTCTTTGCCAGACCAATGCATTAAAATCTTTTTTCTCATATGGAGGATTGAACCCAGGGCCTTTGCACTGAACTACATCTCTGACCATTTTTTGAGCAAGGATCTCACAAAGTTGCTAAGTCCCCTGGGCTGGGCTCGAACTTGTGATCCTCCTACCTAGGAGTGCTGGAATTATAGATGTGTACCGCCACACTCAGCTGCCTTGAAATCTTGAATAGTGCCCATGACACAAGTGTGAATCAGAACAGTGCCCACTTCTAAGGTGAAGCAAAAGATTAAGAACCCTCCACGCCAAATGCTGGGTCTGTAATTTAGGAAGGAATGTAGCCACCTCCAAACACTGAGCCCAACATCCTTTTATCTTTGAATTGTGTGAAAGTCTCACTCCTTACAGGATACTGCTACCTACTGGAGCAAGGGAAGGGGCAGATACAGATAGGAAAATGAGCCAGAGCTGTGCGTTTGACATCAAGATTCTTTCAAAGAAAACTTAGTCAAGTCTCAGCTGCTCTTTATAGTCCTAGAACCTGGCCCTTCTCCCCACTTAGCAGTTACAAGAAATGACTGGAACACTGTATCCAGGTGAGTGTATCTCAAGAAATAACAGAGAGTGTCTAAAAGCAAAGTGTAAATAAAACTGTAAAACAAAGTTATGTCTTTTCTGTGGACACAAGTGTGTACATAAAATGCATTTTTAACAATCGGAAAGAGCTCATCAAATTCCTAGTAGTTTCTCCCAGTGAAAGGAGAGGCCTAGGATGGAGAGGCGGAGATCAGGGGAAGGAAGCTGAAGGTCGGCTTTATTTAATTATGCCCAAATGGTTTCAATAAGGGATGCCGTATTCATATATTACTTACTGTGAAAATTTAAAAGGTGCCATAAAATACAAGACAGAAAAGCAAAAAGGCCAATATGTTACACAGAGGTGATTTCTTGGGCATGAGAATATAGATAATAGCATCATTATCTTTGTGTTTTTTGTATTATTTTAACTTAAATCTCTCTTAACTGCTACTCAGTGAGGTTATGAAAATCAAGTATTACACACAGTCTGTCCTGAGGACAAACAGAGTCCCAATAAATATTTGCACACTTGAAAAACAAATGGAGGTAGAGGCTGAGCCACAGCTGCTTTGCAAAAGCCTTGGTGGCCTCCTGCTGTGCCCAGTACAGTACACAGCTGTGCCTGTGAGGGTGGCGTGGGGTCTGGCATCTCAGCAGGGTGAGGGTGGGGTCAGCCCCTGTCAAGAACTCAGGCTTTTGAGGAAGATGTACTTGAGTTCAAATTCCTGCTTTGCCTCTAAGTAGCTATATTAATTTCAGACATGCCATGTACTACTTGGGCCTCACTTTTTTCATCTGTATAATGGAGAAAATAATGTTCATGGACCCAGTTCTGGAGATCTTGACTTGGTTTAGATCAGTCCTCCAAATACCCACCCCTATACCATTAAGAGTCCAGGACTCCACCCCCCTCTTCTGAGGCTTGAGGGATGTGGGAAGGTCGGAGGGTTGTGAGTGCAACGTGGAAAGCCACAAGGTGGACTGCACAGAGCACTGCCCCAGCTGGTGGTCAATGGGCCAGCCAGGACGCCAGCCAAAAGGCAGTGCCCACGCCTGTGCCTAGAACCTAGGAAGGGGCAATAGGTGGAGGTCTTCTCAGGCAACCACTCTGTTTCCACTGGGTGCTGGAGTTTCCAGTATCCTCCTGTGGCAGTCTTCAGTCAGGTTCTATCCTCTGAGTGCTCTTCCAGCAGGACTACTCCTCTTAGGAAGTTGCCCCCTTAGCAACCCCTTCCTCCTTCCTCATTTATTTCATAGTAATACTAGATGGCTCATGAATCAACCTAAACCCATTTTCTCTCTCTGGGAAGGCTTAAGCCCTCAAGCTGTCCAGACCAACAAAGGGAAAATGGTCTGAATTCCCCAAAAAGCAAAAGCAACAGAAATAATGTCGTGCTTAACATGTGGCAGGCAGGCGTGTCCACTAGTTTGTGGTAGAAGTGCTCTCCTCCAAGTGCCAGATAAGCAAGACACTAATAGGTATCTAACAAGCCGGGGCATCGCTGATTTAAACAGAACTAAACAGGAGTTGCCTGACATTTCAATTTTGTGTGTCTTGTGAATTTCCATGGAGAAACGTACACAGGCAAACTGTACACAGCTCTCTCGATTTCCTGGACTGTGGGCTCCTGTTCAAGGAACAGCTGCAAGTCCTGTGGAACACAGTTTGAGGAACGCCTTTTCAGAAATCGGATTCTAGGTAGACAGGTTACATGATTGGATTATAGTCATTCTGATTATCGTCTTTGCCATCAGTCTTTTGATTATCAGTCTTTTGCCTTGAGTTGCAGATGGAGGCTGAGGGAGGAGGGTGGCTCGAGCCGGAAGGATGTGATTTCATCCTCTTGGCACAGATGGGCGATTCTTAAAGAAAAAGGGGCAGGAGAAGGGGTCTTGTGTTCTAACCGCAGAGAGAATATCTTTGACCCACACCTCCTGTCTCCCAGGTACCTGTCAGATGGCTCAAGGGCTCTCCTTGACAGACAGTCTGGGCTCTCCTGCACATTCATGTAAAAAGAAGAAAAAAACAAGAAAAGAAAAGAAAAAAAGAAAGAGGAAAAAAAAAACCCAACCTAGCAACAACAACAGGAAAAAAAAAAGGTCCATTTCCAGGTGTGTCTCTGCTGTCACCGGCAGACAGAATAGGCAGGCCCAGGTCTGCACTGATTAATCCCAGCTGTAGATTCATGGCGCGGTGCGTAACCCCAGGTGGGTTACACAGTCAGCCTTCGCCACCAATTCCACTGAAGTTCAGCCTGGTCTCTGGCCGTGAGGATGGGACCGGATTTGTTCAGCTAGAGACACACTGTGTGTCTCCCACTCACCGGCGTGGACTTGGCTCCTTGACCTCCTGCCGACTCTTGCCCCTGCGGGAGAGCCGCCCCAGGCAGCTTCTCTGAGGTCTCTCTCCAAGATGGTGACTGGCCCATCGCCCTCTACTGGAGAACAACTAAAACCAAGTAACTCACCAGCCACTGCAGTCTGCTGTGTCCACCGCTCAGCTCCACTGTGTGTCTTTCCGTGGAGGCCTCTGGGGTCGCCAGTATCACCGTGAGTCTGCAGGCGTGAGCCGGGCCTCAGGGAGAAGGCGCCCCGGCCACCTCCTTCTGCGCTGAGGTCTCTGGTTTTGCCCTCCCCCTGGGCTTCACCTCCCGCTTCAGATCCCTGCTGGGCCCTGGGACCCACTTCCGCCTTCTTCCCTTCCTCATGTTGCTGTATTCCAGCACCTGGACAACAAATCTCAGAGAAGTTGTTTCCCTGCTGTTCGCTGCTCTGCCATCTTCCCGGAAGTCCCTCCTGCACAGTGCCCCCAAGCACTGGTCCGATGCAAAGTTGGTGCTTGATACAGGCTGCTTTAACCAGAACACAGCTCTTCACTCAGGTGCACTTCAAAGTTAATTTTCTTATTTCTAGGGTGGGGTAAATTAAAGTTGCTCAAGTTTGAAATATGGGTGATTTGCTTGGCTAGTGAGGGGATATACTCATTAATTTTTATTTAATAAAAATTTCAGGCATAAATAAAGGAAATAACTGACAAGGGAATTTTGCTCCCAAGTTCTGGCTAGCTTCTGACTTGTTGAGTGAGGTTTATAAATCATGGTAGTTTGCTTGTGTGTTTTTATGTTCTGTTCAGTTAAACTCGTTATCTTGAGACCACTGTAGATTCACATGCATTTGAAAGAAATGATACAGAGAGATTTCATGTGCTCCTTTCCCCTTCCCCCTCAATGGTAACATCTTGTAAAACTGTAGTTACAGTATCACAACCAGGTAGGTGGCATTGATGCAATCTATCAATCTTATTCTACTTTCCCCACTTTTCCTTGAATGCAGGTATGATCCTTATGAGGGGTTTTTGAGTGTGCAGTGTGAAAGACAAGGAGAGGGTGAGCACAGGAGAGGGAAAGAAAACAGAAAGAGGCAAGGCCCTAGAAGGTTGAGACGTGGATAGCTGAGGTAGCTAAAGCAGAGAAGACTTCACAGAAAGAACAGAGATGCTTAATGGGAATTTTCAGAAAGTGTGGCTAAGCAGTAAGTGAGTGATAGGACCACTTCCTGCCAAATCTAAACATTTACCCATAAATTCATTTAAAGCTGGATTTGGGGCAGGTGAGGAGATGGTGTGGGAAGGAGCTGAGATGGGAAGGAAAGCCTCATCACGTGCTTCTCAGCACCATCCAGAAAGGGGAGAACAGAAAATATTCTCTCCAGTATTGACACAAGAAAAAGGATTGAATGTAAGTGACTTTCCCAAGGTCACACAGCATAAAAGCAGCAGGCTTTGGAAAAATCCAGATGTGGAGACACCCTGTTTTCCGGCTCCCAATCAGTCTGGCTAATCCATTAGGATGCACGTGGAAACCAGTTCAGAGTGGCCCCTGACCTCCTGCTTCCTCCAGATCCTGGCTCCTGGCTGTTCCTTTGCAACAAACGGTGCCCAGACTGCATGGGAAACAATACAAAGAACCAGTGCTGGGGACCACGTGCTATTAAAAAGCTTTTGCACAGCAAAATAAATCACCAATAGAGCAGGACGAAAAACCATGGAATGGGAAAAAATTTTTACTAGCTATCCATCAGACAAAGGTCTAACATCTAGAATATATAAAGAACTCAAAAAAACTAAACCTCCCAAATTTAAAGACCCAGCCCAAAAATGGGCAACTGAAATGAATAAACATTTCTCAAATGAAGAAATAAAAATGGCAAATAAATATATGAAAAATGTTCAATAACACTAGTCATTCGAGAGATGCAAATCAAAACAATGTTAAGATTCCATCTCACTCCAGAAAGAACCACATCTATGAAAAAATCAACCAACAACAAATGCTGGAGGGGCTGTGGGGACAAAGGAACCCTCCTCCACTGTTGGTGGGAATGTAGACTGGTCCAGCCACTGTGGAAATCAATATGGAGATTCCTCAAACAACTAGAACTAGAGGTTCCATTTGATCCAGCTATTCCTCTACTGGGGATCTTTCCAGAAGAGTTAAAATCGTCATACCGCAGAGATAAATGCACCACCATGTTTATAGGAGCACAGTTTGCAATAACTAGGTCTTGGAAAAAACCCAAATGCCCAACGACCAATGAATGGCTCAAGAAGATGTGGTTTTTCTACACAATGGAGTACTACACTGCCATAAAGAAGGATAAACTAGAGTCAATTGTATATAAATGGATGTTCCTTGAGAATATACTATTAAGTGAAATAAATCAGACACTCATGAGCACACATCGAATTGTTTCTCTGATATGAGAAACCATAACTGTAAATAAGAACAAAGTAGTGTAATGGATATTATATAAAAGAAAGATAATATACAAAGGAGAGGAGTACTAGAAAGAGGGAAGGGGGAAAAGCAGGAAGGGAAAAAACGGAAAGAAAGGGAAAAGGGAAATCATGGAGAATTGTGAATAAACCTGCTGTAAATAGGGATGGAGGGAACAGAAGGGAGGGGAAGGGAAGAGGGGGAGAACCAAGAGACACCATGTACAGGTACAAAATAAATATGATAAATGTGATCAATATATGGACAATGTACCAATACATATGCTTGGTTAAAAAAATTAAAAAAATAAAAAAAGAAAAAATGATGCCCACATGGAGTCATCCTCGGCCCCTCCTTGCCTCACTCCCACACCTCGTGCATAGTCGTGGCCTGGGCCCAGCCCCAGACACTGGGATCCTTCCCTTCACCTCCACTGCAACCAGTGTGTCAAGACTTCACCACCTCCAGATGGCTTCTTTTGCAAATGCCTCTTAAAAGATGTATCAGTCTGAATTATCTGAGTCGGGAACCCACATTAGTGCCTGCTGACTACACCAACAGACTAACCCACAGCCTCTGCCTGGTTTCATATGGTTCGCATGAACTAAAGATGATTTTTACATTACTAAATGGGGGGGGTGGTTCGGGAGAATAAGAGTTTGTGACACAAAATATGAGCTTCAGGTTTTATCGTTCATAAGTGGAGTTTTACTGAAGTTTGGCCACACTCATTTGCTTGCGTACTGACCATTTCCACCGGGCTGAAAGTTTGCAGCAGAGATCGGTGGCCTATGAAGCCTGCAGTGCCCGTGGGGTACTGCAGACAAAGTGTGCAGCTCAAGGACCACCTCTTCAGAGGGGCTTCCCTTTCTGCCTCTTCTTCCCTTCTTTATTCCATCTCATTCCTCACTTACCCTCTTCGTTGCAGTTTTTGTGGTGCTGGGAATTGAACTCAGGGCCTTGCACTTGCTAGGCAAGCACTCTACCACTGAGCCAAATCCTATTGTCTGTGACTCCCTCATTACCACCAGCATAAGCTCCATCTGGGCAGAGAACAGCGTAACCACTTAATTAATATTTGCCAGTGAATGAAGGCGGTTTAGGAACTGTGTGCCCATTTCCCTACCTGGGTACTTTCCATCTCCTAAATTAAGAAAATTCTTGTCAACTCCTCTTCAGTGTTTTACTCTCCTCTTGGACTCTTGCTATTATTAACCACTGTGAATTCTTTTCCAAAGCTGTTGTCAGTCTTTAGGTCATTCTGCAAGGAACCAAGAGATGGCTGGTACTTAATCAGTTTACACAAGAAGTACTTCCCTTCTCAGCAGGTGAAGAGGCCCCTTCTTCTAGTATCAAGGATCCCAACCTATAAAAACAAGATCAAGGGTATCAGCATTTAAGTTCAGTGACGGGTTCAAACATGAAAAGCTTCAGCTCACTTGGTTTTGCAAACAACAGGAAACAACTTCAGCTAATAAACATAGCGGATTACAATGTCATAGTAGGCTGAGAGTATGAATCATGAAAAGTACAGTAACCCAATTGGATTGCTTAGATCGTCACACACACAGACACACACTCTGAAAACAACACAGGTTGATTTCGCCTACATTATGCCTCCGTCAGGGGTTGCCGGGGGCACTGAGAATGGCGGCCACTCGGGGGTCCAGGACAGTGGCACAGCGGCCGTCTTGAATGTGGCTGGCGGCAATGCCAGGAAGAGATTTTTGGATGCTCTCACGTCGGCAATCAGGTGCTCCGGTGGAGGTGTGCAGAGAGGGTGTCCCTCACCAGCTGTCTTCGTCACAATACCCAGGACACCTGCAGCTGAAGGGAGGCGAGGTTTATTTCGGCTCACGTATTCAGTCCATAGTCTGCTGGCTTCAAGGCAGGTCAGCATGGCAGAGGGACACAGCAGAGGAAAGCTGCTCGCCTCATGACAGCCAGGAAGAAAAGAGCAAAGGGAGGGGCCAGGGAGGGAGACTCACCATCTGGGCCACACGATCTGCCTCTCCCAATCAGGCCGCCTCCCTTCACATCACTCTTGATTCAGTCGCCTTTTCACGCCCGCCTGTGAGCACACGAGGCTTTGGAGGGTCATCTAGGTATAAACCGTAGCACCAGGCAGACTCACCACGCGGAGCAGGTGTGCAATCCTGCCCTGCGCCCAGCAGGCAGAGGCTTGGGGCACTGGGCGAACAGAAGCAGGGACAACTACATGGGTGGAAAATGTGTTCTCTTTAGAAGCAAAATCAGATGAGGGGAGGAGAGGAGAGTGCGGGAAAGATGGGAACTGAGAATGATAGACCCAGTAGGCTTCCGAAGACCTGCCAGCGAGGCTAACAATGCTGGTCACAAGCTCTTGTTCACCTGAGCTATAAATTTCTGTGTCATCCATTGCCATGCACTATTCACATTATGCACTATTCACATCCATTATGCACTATTCACAGCTCCTCAACTACTTTTTACTCTTAAGCATTGATAGTACCCTTCTGAATGGTAAGTTACAGAAATCCTCCTCAGGTAAAATTATTCTACAAGCTCCCGCTTCAGTGAGCAGAGGATTGTAATCCCCAGGGGACACGCCAGCCAAGGCATGAACTCTGTAACAAACACCGCTGCACACAGTATTTCATGCATACTTAGCAGTAAGAACTGTGAATGAGTAAAAGAAAACTCTTTTATACATTCTTTGGGGCTGACATTATAATATGTTTTCTATTCATGTCCAACCTTCCAGTTAGTCAGTATCTTCTTCCTTCAGATTAGAGCTCCTCAACAGCACTTCCTGAAGTGATAGAAGTATTCTCTGTCTGTACCATGCAATATGGTAGCCATTACCCATGGGCTCCTGGGCACATCAACTGTGGCTAGTGCCATGGAGGCATTGATTTTTCTTTTCTTTTCTTTTCTTTTTGTTGGGGGGTGGGGCTGGAGATTGAATTCAGGGCTTTGTGCTTGCTAGGCAAACGCTCTACCACTTGGGCTAAATCTCCAATGCCCTGAATTTTCTATTGTGTTTAATTTAAATAATTTAAACTTAAGTCGCTACATGCAGCTAGTGGCTACCTTAATGGACAATGCAGCTTTGGAATGAAAAGGAGAAGCATAGCTTTGTATTCGGCCCATCTTTGCTATACCAAGACAAAGATGGCCATGTGCCAGAAAATCCAATATAGTTGCTGGTTACAGTGTGTTTGAATCCAATGACTCCTTCTAACTCAGACTGCCCTGCTCACAGCCTCCTATCCAGGGAAGATGTTTTCACTGTTCCTTGGAGAATAGTGATGTCTAATTGGATGGGGAGATGGATGGTTGTCCAAAGGGTATCTTTCAACCCACAGGATGTGAGAGCCCAGAAAGGTGGCCTATCATGAAGTCTCCAAAAGTGTAGTGATGATTGACTTAGCCTATCAGGCTGCTTCCTTTAGAATTTTAAAAGGTCTAGCAATTCAGAATCGAGAGGAAGCAAAGCCTTTCAGTTGAGAGAGCTAGGTTCCTGACAGCCATCCTGCTCTAATCCCAGATCCCCTTCATATGTATTCTTCAACAAGCAAGCAAATAAATACTGAGTGACTTAGCAGGGACTGAGTGACTATTTGTTCTTTGTTTCAAAAGAAATTAAGTAACTAAAATTCCTTTAACTCTGAGTATCTCACCCTTGGCATGACTGACTTTGGGGCCAGATAGTCCTTTGCAGCGGGGCTGTCCTGTACCTTGCAGGGTGTGTAGCAGCATCCTGGGCCTCCGCCCTAGATGCCAGTGGCAAGTCACACCTCCTCACCACTCATGACATCCCAGAACGTCCTCGGAGTTGGAGGTTGGGGGATCCCCCTCCCTTCCTGCTTGAGAGTCAGTTCTGTAACTGCATCCTAAGTCTACCTCCTCTGGCCTCCTTAGGAGGAAAAGATAAGAGCAGCAGTTTATTCCTAGCAACATCACAGCTCTCCCTCCTTCTTTTCTCCAGGCTAAATAAAGATCGCTTTTTTAGTCTTTTTTCTAGACTCTATTTCACAGATATTGATGGAAACATCTAAAGACGGGGCGGACCCCTTTGGTCAGGAGGGGACTGTGTGCCCTATTTGTAGAGACAGTGTGGGGGAGGGCAGGGACGCCAGAGCAACCCTGACCCGTGGAAGGAAGTGGCCATGCTAGAAAGGGGACCCTCTGAGCTCAGCACTGGGCTGAGCCTGTCTTCCCCTGAGCTGACTCAGACCTTTCAAGCTTGCAAACTGTTAACAAAAAGAAGGAAAATGATCCTCGAGCCATTAGGATTTGTCAGTTTCCATCTTTTCTGAACATTCCCATTCTTCTGGCATCTCTCCACTTGACATTCTCAGGGACACTTCAAACTCAGCGGAACTCCTTGTCTTCTTCAAATCCATGCTTTTGCCAGTGATTTCCATTGTATCCACCTAGTTTCGAGAACCAGAAGCCTGAGCAGCATCCTTGCCTTTCTCCCCTCCCTCATCACCACATCTAGCCAAACACCAGGGCTCTAGTTCGGCCTCTTACCTCTCAGCCCTCCCCATCTCCTCGCCATGAGGCTTGGCTATGCTCCCCTGGATCATTTTATAGCCCCTGAACTAGTTAAATGGCCTCCACATCTCCCCTGATCCTCTCACTTTTTATAATGCAGTCAACATAATCTTTTTTAAAAAATCTAAATATGTTTCCTGCATACTTAAAACCTTGAAATATTACCCATTGCCTTAGGATGGAGTTCAAAATCCTTACCTTGAATACAAGGCTTTCCAAGACTCCCTGCTCAGCACCCAAGTCTCACTTCATTTCAGTATTGCTCCAGCCACCATAGTCTTCTTTTAGCTCCTCAGAGACACCACGCCCAGGGTGGACTCTGGGCCTTGCACATGTCAGCTCCTGTGCGCATCCGTCCCTCCTGCCTTTCTCTGGGAACACTGCTATCTATTCTTTAAATGTCAGCTTAGACATCACTTCATAAGACAATCTCCCTAAAGAGACCTTAGGAAATCCTTCAGGTTAAATCCCCTTATTATATCTTCTTGTAGCTCCTTGAAATTCCATGTATTTATTTAAGTTTCCCCAAAGAAATGCATGAGCCATACGTTTTGTATAGGTCATATAATGGGAATGTGATCACGCAGACCAGGAGCACATGAGTGGGGAGAGACAAGGTAGGAGGAAAGGCCAAGTGAATTTTTTGAGGTTTCCAGGTTACGAGGGAGACTGTCTCCTCCAGAGCTCCCTCTCCCCCACATTTCCATGAGGGCTCCCACAGAGTTAGAGAGGACCCAGAGGCAGAAATGAAAACTTGGCAGTGTATAAGCTTCAAGGGTGATACTGTTAGCAAGGGATGAATCTGGGCTTGTGCAGAACTGTCCCCAGAAATTTGTGGCCAAAAACAGGAATGGGTTTAAAAAATGTAATCCAAGAAACCGAAGGAGTCTCCTGCGACCATTTTTCTTGAACTTGCAATTATTGTACTTGCTTAATTTTTGTCTTACTTCATCCATGAGCCTGTTTTTCCTCTTCATAGTGGTGTGCATGCTCAGTGCCCTGCTGTGGAGAGTACTCTAACACACAGTAGGTGACCAATTAACACTTGTTGAATTAAATTGAATTGAACTGGGGAAGGGATGCCCAGGAAAAAAGAGCCTGGAGGTTCTACTCAGAATTTGATAGCCCTCTATTCCACTTGACATTTGTAGTTAATTTATGGATTGAATACCAGCTTTATTATTGCCTTTGTTTTTGTTTGTTTTTCTCTTGTCAGTTCAGATTCCTTTTGCTTTGGAAATACAAACCCTTGGCTCACCATTACCTTTCCATCCTGTCTTGTTAACAAGATCACATTTCTAAATTCTAAACTAGCACTTGCTAGATCTTGATTACCAAAAATGCCAAGGAAACATCCTTACTGGGATGTGATAGTGGAACCTGATTTTAATGAGTCCTCATTTAAAGTATCTCACTCCCTATATGTCCTCTCATTCTGTCTACCAGTCCCAGAATAAATGTCCCTTGTCCTGTGTTCCCTTGATACCAGCTCTGCAGAATCTTTTTAAATCTGCTGCCCACATATTTGAGAGTTCACTGTACATCAGGAATCGTGCTACATTGTGGCTACAAAGACAGTGTGCTCTGTGCTTAGCTTCCAGGAGCTCACAAAGGAGACAAACTCATACTAAACTGTACAATTCTAAAAATATGACAAGTTCAGGAATGAAGAGAGGCTCGGGGCTTAAAGGGAGTGCCACAGAGTGACACCTGACTGCCCTCGTGGGTTAGTGAAGGTTACCTGTAAAATAGTATCTGAACTGAACTTGGGAAGTTGTGCAGGAGTTAATCACACCAAAGGAACAAGTGAAATGCATTCCAGGTGGTACAAAGGTGAGACCAGCAAGTGTGGAGCAGTTGGGTAGACTGGAAATAAGATATGAGAGGAAGTGATTGGCAGAAGAAGGGTCTGGAGAGGGAGACTGTGCCCAGCTCACAGAGGATTTTGAGTGCTATGCCCAGGCTTTTCCATGCTGACAGCTGCCTCCTCTTTCTTATTGGTCATTTCCTCATTCACTTCTTGCATTTGACTTGCATCCCTACCACACCATTCCTAATGTACCCTTGAACGCTCCCATCATATTCCCTGGCCTCATTCATGGTATGCATTAGACAGGCATGTATCACAGGAGTCAGGAGACACATTTCTGGACAAAGGAATGTACGTGAACATGATGAGTAGCTACAAGGAATCTTCCTCAAGAGACCCTGGCTCTTGCATCTTACCAGTTCTTCTCCATATGGATGCTGGAACCGAAGTACTGCCATCTGGTACCATGAGAAGGGATGGCGGAATCTGGGTCTCCAAGGACTTTGCGGACCAAAATTGCCTTCTTGGTTTCAAGTGCCCACTTCTGGACTTTCAGCTGTGAAGATAAAAACTTCAATTTTGTTTAAGCCACTGCTGATTGGTCTGAAACTCACAGTTAAATATAATCTTAACCAAAATAGGGGTTATCTCCTTAGCAGTCCTCCTAGAATTAAAACCTTAAATTTATTTTTCTTCTCTCAATCTCTCTAAGCCCTTATGTCCACCAAGATCTTAAATCCTGTTGACTCTTCCTTTGGACTTCCCCTCTTACTCACCCTTTCTTTGCAGTTTCCCCAGCACTCCTGATTCCATACTCCATCCCCTTCTTCCAATCAAGGCTGCACATTCCCCAGATCCTCAATGTACTACCTTCCTCATGTCATTCCACATCCTCAAACTGTAAAATTTGGGCTTCTGTTATGCTTAACAGGATGAAGCATCAACATCTCACCCTGTTATTACACAGTGCCGTCCATACCAGAGTGACTTTTGGTTTCTTCTCCCTCTGTTACACATTCTTTCCAAAACCCAAGAGTCCCCAACACAATCTATTCTGTCCTAACTTCTTTGCATTATGCTAGATGGTCTCCACCATGACTACACATTAGAACGATTTGCAGAGCCATTGAACAGAACGCCTTGTGAGTTAGTGATCTACACTTGAAAGCATTATCTCATGGACCTACAAAACAACCCCAGGAGGTGTAGGTGCTCTTACCATCACCATTCTGAAGAAGTAAGAAGAAATTTAGGATGCTTAGGACATCATTCTTGGCCAGATGGTCAGTGAGCAGGGAGCCAAGATTCCAAGAGAGAGAGCTTCCTTCTAAATAATCTCTAGTCTACTGAACTATATTACAAATTAAAAAATGATTTCTGATAGTATGGCACACAGTTGCCAATTAATCACAAAGTACAAATGAAAATTTTTAAACCGTAAATGCCTGGGCCTTACCTCCAAACAATGAAAGCTGAATTGTCCGGGAGTGGGGCCCGGGTGTCTCCACACTGGCTTCAGGTGGAGGCCAGTCTGACACCCAGGAGATTTTAACAGGAAGCCGAGGTGAGAGCACAGCTTGGTCCAGGGCTCCCACCTGTCTGTCTCTTTCCTGTTCCCCCTCCCTGCCCACATCCTACTTCTCTTTGGTGTTCAGTCAAAGTGTCTGTAGACCTGACCTGCTTTCTCCAGCCAGTGTGAGCACTCCCTTTTCCAAGTGCTAGTTGTAAAACTTGTCCTCTTCAATTAAACTGGTGCCTATCCTACCCCTTTAGTTTGAATCTAGTCTTGGTTTTATGCCACCAGATCTTGGGCAGTTTTTCCACATTTAGTCACTTGGTGCTCAGCTAGCTCCACAACTGCTGGAAACAAGCACAATGATGCTTCTATCAGAAAGCAATACTTTAACTCAGGGTCAGGCCAAGTGGTATCTTTGGCTCAGCACTCCCCTCCTAGGCTTCTGAAACCAGCTGAATTTGGGAAAACAGATTCTGAGGAAGGCCCAGGGACACCAGAGTAGCAGAGGACAGAAGTGTGGGTAAAGGCCTTGCGCACTCTCGGATGCAGATCTGAAGATCAGTAAGATGATCACAGGCACCTCAAGGGGACAAGTTGGATCCTTTGGCTGGGAAATGTTAAGTGCAAAACCTGGGTAGGACTTAGGACAAAATTTGATAATTAAGGAATAAGAACTGAAAAGGGAACAATGGGGGCAAAAGTGTTATCGGGTCAAATGAGGTTGCCAAATGACTGAGAGGATGGCTCTTTACTTGTATTGATGGGAAGAACTTAGGGGGCTGTAACATTCTTGCTTTGTATAGGGGGCTGCCAGACAAGGGGAAGAAGGCTTCAGACGTAGAGGGCCTATGGCCACCAGAGGCCCAGCTAGCTAGGCCACATCTCAAAAGAGTAGCCCACTCTGGCACCTACCTACCTGTAACCCATGGGTTCAGGAGAATGGGCTGCTGTTGCCAGGGCCAGCTTCCACTGAATTTGAGGCAGTTGCCAGGTCTGTGATAATAACTCTGCTTGATTATGCCATTCCACAGTATATACAGCAGATGGAAAAAAGAAGCAGTTGAGTGGTGGGGAGTACATCCTCTGTCTTGAGGTATACCATGACTTAATGTCAGTGCTGGGATTAGAAGCCAGTTCTCCTAATTCCCTACCCAGGGCTCTTCCTTCTTGACCCATTGCCCACATTGGTCTCTTTGCCTTTGGGAGGCTCAGAACAAGCCTTCTGGTAGAGGGCTGAGGGACTCTCCTCCTCATCTACTTGCATTCTGCAGGAGACTCCAGGTCTTTCCTGGTTGAGATTGTTCTTACAAACCAAGTAGGGGTTGATGTGGTTCACAGAAGCCTCTCGGGAGACGATCTGCTGGGGTCCTTACCAGATCATTGTGCATCACACAGTAAGATCAGCCACTGCTGCCTGGGCCCCATCGCTGGCCTGGTGTGATCAGCTCAGCAGTGAAACCTGCTACCCACCTGATCAACAACGTCCTTGCCTTCTAAGACAGAGGGTAGAGAAGTTATGGTCTATCCCCGTATGTGATTGTATTGGACAGGCCAGTAACCATGCTCAACATATCAGAGGAGTCTTTCCAAGAAATCTGCCATTCCTAAAGCTCTGCTAAAGGACGGCCAGGACCACTTCAGTCCCCCACCCCACACCCTTGTCCCTACTGTACTGAGTAGGCCAGCTGAGGATGACTGACCTCGGGGCTGTAGATCTCTGGACATCCCAGGATCCTAGAGGCCGCCTGGGTCAGAGGCTCTGGATAACCAAGGACTCTAGTACTTACCTAAGTCATTCTGATTCTCCTCTTCACAGTAATTTGAAGATGTAGAAAGAAAGCCAGAAAGAAGCAGAGACAAAATGAGTCAGGAGCAACCTTCAAGGAGCACTCCAACCTGGGATCTGGCAGCTCTTGCTGCCTCAGGCAGTCCATAGAGCACCCTGGACCCCAAATGACCTTCCAGGTATCCCCTCTGTGTAACAATGCCTGCCATGTATGCGCATGCCCAGCGTCCTAACTCCCTTATCCCCATGCATCTCTTTTTGACAAACCCGGTTACCTAGAACAGCCTGATCAAGGCCCTGTCACCAACGGCCCCTGCTATGGCAGCGGACACTAGTGGAGAGGAGCATCCCAGGGCAAAGCGGGATGCAGTGAGGTGTAACTGGCCCTATCTGTGTTGAGGATGCCTACCTTGGAGGATAAGGAGTGTTATCTTGGATGGTGCCACAGGGCCCTGGGGACTCGCAGGCTGGAATAGTTATGCTGACAGGCCTGGGGTGCAAAGTTGAGACTGTTTGGGGGACAGTGTGCCAGGATAGGCTGGGCCATGGAAAGAACTAGTCACAGGCCTGCATCTGTGTGGCAAGGGCCTGCATCTGCCATCAGACACTGCTGTGGGCCTGGGTAAGACCCTGGCTGTCCTACCCAACAGCTCACTGGGCAGATTATGGCTTCGAGCCCGGTACCTCACCCTCTCAGGTTGCCAGACACTCGCACTCTCCCCCAGGGTGCAAGAGGAGTGGGAAGGATGCTGTCCCAGGGTCTCCTTCCCTGGGACTGGATGGCCCAGGACATCTGCTGCAGACACGGAGAGGTCTCCTTTAGCCCTGGTATGGTGAGATAGCACCATCAGCACCGGTCTCCTTCTCTGACCTCAGAGATAGTGATCAAACCTGCAGAGTCCAACTTGGCAGATATTTCCCGAACACCCACTGGGAGCCTGACTGGGATGGCGGAGCCACCCAGAGAACACAGCGATGGGTAAGACCCACCTCTGGCCCCGAGAAGTTTCAACACGTAGGGAAATGTACAGCTTACTCAGAGAATGGCAGTTCAAGACAGAATATGATCGAATCAGGAGATCCTTCCAAGTGATTTAAGGACTAATGACAAGTGAGCTCACAATGCTGGGGGACTGAAGAAGAAGAGTCAGAACGTCAGGCCTCGAGGGCCGTGAGGACATCGACGTAGAAATGTAGATGGCAGCAGGGGGCTGGAGCAGGAGGGTCCCAAAAGAGGAACTAGCAACTTTTTCTCCACAAATAATCAGTGTCAGATATTGTGCCAGACAACTGTGTCAAGAGGAGCTGCCACTATCCATAGGGAGAGCTGGGCGGGAGATGCTGGCCACACGGACCGGCAGGGGATCAGATGTAGCCTTGGCGCGTGTCCTGCTGGGAACTAAAACGAGGGGTGACATCCCAGACCCTGTCACCGCCGCCGCTGAACTGTACTTGAATCTGAAGGCGCTAGAGAGCTGCTTTGGGGGGTTTTGGTCAGAGACTAATGGATAATAAGGAAGGGAAGAGTACTGATACCATCCTTTTGGGGGTCAGGGTCCTCAATGTCACTGTTCCCCAACTATGCCCTGCCTTAGGGTCCCCCAGTATGTCACTAGGGAGTGTGTATATGGTGGGTTCACTCATGACTGAGAGAACCATTTTCTGGGGAAGGGGCAGGAAAGGGGCATGTGATTTCCCAGCACCTTCTCCCACCGTCTCTTGTCCCCTTCCCACCAGCCTGCGGAGGGATCTTCGGGACCCCAACTTGCAGGCAAGCCCACTGTGGCTCAGGGAGAGAAAGACACTGGCAGAGAGAGGCCCACAGAACTTCACTCAGGGACGAAGGCTAGGCCTGAACTCTCCAAGTCTTAGTTTTGTTCTGGCTCCTACCTGATGGGGACAGTTTGTTTCTGGCGGCCTTTGGGGTCTCTGTGATCCCCGAGAAAGAGGCCAACAGGAAACTACCGGGGTCCCAGTGCGTTGTTTAAGGGGCCATCTCTCCTCTTGGTGGGGAAGAGCGGGTCTGGGTGAGCCAAGTTAGCCGGGCCGGCTCAGGGAACGTGTCGCTGAATCGCTGAATCGGTCCCACCCTCCTGCCTCCCCCGCCAGACAGAGCAGAAAAAAGACAAGGCTGGAATAAAGAGCAGAGACCTCTCTGCGCGCTTGCCAGGCTCGTAGCCGCCCCTGGGAAGGAGAAGGACCCTCTGGGCGTTCCACTCAGCTACCCGCTCAGCGGCGCAGAGCCGCCGCGCCCCTCCACTCGCCCGCAGGCGCGTTCTCCAGCGCTCTCGGAATTCCTAATCCTTGCCGCCTGCCGGCCTCCGCTCACTGGGCGCTTGCTGTTTCGACCGGATGAGGCCTCTCCCTAACCTCTGAGAGAAACTGAGTCAAGGGCCCAGCGGAGGAGGGACGGACAGCTAGCAATGGTCTCTGAAGCCAAGGGCTCGCCTTGGGCTGGCTCGCTTGCGGGGCGCG
The DNA here is from genome assembly GCA_004026905.1 of Hystrix cristata. NCBI lineage: Eukaryota > Metazoa > Chordata > Mammalia > Rodentia > Hystricidae > Hystrix > Hystrix cristata. The sequence goes on along the minus strand of PVJO010015259.1, from coordinate 23,555 downwards.
GCAGAGAGCCTCGGGGCTCGGAGGATGCTCAGAGTAATCAATCGGTCACTCTCCGGTCCAGACTATTCTAGAACCTGGGACAGCACAACCCTGGCCCGCAGTCTTTCTATCCTAAACCTAAACCCTCCTACCCTGATGAGGCGTGGAGGCGCCGCAGTGTGGTCTGACCCATCCCAGCATGGGGTGAGGAGAACCTCGGGCGGCGGGCTCGATTCCTGCAGTGTGTCCCCCAAACGGAGGTCGGGGCGCAGCCGGAGGAGAAAGGGCAGGGTGTGCCTGCCTGCTGGGAGAAGAGCCCCCTCCCGCCCGTGCGCACGAGTGGGCGGGACGGTGTGTGACGGGAGGGAGGCTGTCGGACTTGCCCGCTGTGTTGGATCGCGGGTGGCGGGAGGGATCTAGTGTTCCGACCCAAGCGGGGCAGGAAGCCTTGCCTCGGACCTGCCCTTGCGCGCCGGGAGAGTTGCGCTCACACCCTACCAGGTGCCCGCAAGAGCCTGAGCGCGGGGAACGCCCGCTCGAGGGTAAACAGACCCAGGTGCCGAGTGCGTACTCCTGTGTGTCTGAGGGTGTGCGCGCGTGCAAGGCGAGAGGGTCTAGGCGTCCCCCGCACCCTCTCTCCCGGGTTCTATATTTCGCCTTCCTTTGTTCTCAAAATAGTAGGCGAGCGCGGCCGGCGCTGCCCTCAGGAGGGGTGGGGGCTGTTGCGCGCTCGCTCGCGCGCGCCGAGTGAGCTGCACGGTTACAAACAGTCTCTCCCTGCTCCCCCGGCCTGAATTAATGTGTTACTATTTCGGGCGAGCCAGTGTTTCCAGGGGAAACCTAATGACGCAATGACGTCAATGCAGGTCAGCAGCAGACTCTCCAGGAGGGCGGGCGGGCTCCCGGCTTTCGGGCTCTGCGCAGACTGCGGGCGGGAGGGCGCCGACGAGGTGGCGAGGGCGGCGAGTGCGGGGGCGCGGGAGCTCCGGTCAAGCCCGGGGGCCGAAGCGCGCCCCCTCCCAGCGTCCGAACGCCAGCAACTTCCTGCCGCCCGGGACGGAGTTTCTCCGTTACCCATGGACGTCCAGAATGAGGTGTGGAGGGCAAGCAGGGTAACTCCCACGCCCACCCCACCTTTATCCAGGGGAAGCCAGAGAAGCCAGCAAGTCCGGACTCGCTGGGGGGCTCCGCGCGGGCCTCCCACGCACAGGTACGCGTTGGTCTTCCGGGGGTCCCCAGTTTGGGAGGGAGTCGCACTCACACACACTCCCATCCACTCTCCTCTCCCGTCTTGGCACCATAACTGGGAGTTTGGGGAAAGGAGAAGGGCTACCCCTTCCTCCTACCCCCCTCCACTCCCTTTCTGGACGTAGGATTTCTCTAGCTGCTCCACTTCAGGATCTTCCCTGGTCTCAAACTAGAATAGGGCTTCCTACTGGCTGTACCTCCCTCGGGGTCACCATCCGAGGTCTGCAAGCAAAGCAGAAGGAACCATCCAGGCCAGACGGGCCAGAGGGGCGAGAGGCGGCCTGGTGCGAGCCGGTGCCTATGTGTAGGACGCATGTAAGGGACTGGTCGTGTGTGCTTGGTGTGCGCTGATTCTGAGAGTGTGCCCCGGGTGTCCACGGAGCGTGTGTGTACCCACGAAGTCCACTGTGCAAGTGACTGTGTCATATGCATGGCAACACTTGTGTACTCCTCTTTGCCATGCACTTGTCGTGCCAGAGTGTAGGAGGACAGCGAGGGACTCGCCCAGGTCCAGAATCTCGCCCCTGCTCCTCCCCTGCAGCTGGCCCAGATTACATTCTGCTCCGGGAGGGGTAGTGGCCTGATTTCCCCACACTGACCACAGCTTTGGCTGCTGTACACTTCTCAGAGCTCAAACCTCCTTCTTGCTCCAACTCTCTTGTGCCCTTTCCTCCTCGGAGAGTAAGTAGAATAAGGAAGGAGGGGTGGAGGAGATCCATTTCCGCCGCCCCCTCTCACCTAGGGCGGAAGCGCGAGCTCAGCGGGCTGCTCTCTGTTCTCTGGGCCACCGCTGTCCATTTTCAGCACCATAGTGCGGACAGCTCCACGCCCGCGGTGGAGGCCTCTTTCCTGGCTTTTGCGGAGTACCAGGCCTGGAGTGAGCGCCCCACCCTCACAGTGGTCTGGCTTTTCTGGCTTCTAACTAGCTCTAGAACCTGGTCCTAGACCTTTCTTTCTGTCCCTCACACACACACACAGACACAGAGTCTCACCGGGTGGCCAGAAGCACCCAGGGGCAAAGCAAGCCTACAAAATCTCAGAGATTGTCTGGAAGGCCTCACTACGTCACAGCCTGGCTTCCTTCAAGGGGCAAGTGACTATGAATAGGACTCTATCACAAGCTCCCCCTTCCCTTCTCAGTTCATTAAATTAAGTGGGAAAAGGCTAGATTGTTGTTTTGTTGTTGTTTTCCCCAAAACGCAAGTCAGACTTCAGAAAGCATGGAGGAGGAGTCCAGGATTTTCTGGATTGTAGAGATCCAACTGGTGTACTCTGAGATACTGGTGTCCCTTGAGATACCCCTCCAGACATTCTTTGTTTCTTAAGTCCAAAGCTCTTTGGGCAGAGTGTTATGGGATGAATCCCAACCACCTCTCCACCTGCGGCAGCAGACAGAGAAGGCTCAGATGCTGTCATGCCACTAGGGGCTCTGGATGGGAGTGGGTCCGAAGAGGTTCTCACCAGAAATGTGCCTGAGCCCCCAAGAGGGCTACAGAAGAGATTTTTTTGTGGTGATGCATCTTTACACACAGACCATACTCGCTGGGTTTTGGCCACCCAGGGACCTCTGAGATGGCCTCTACCCCAGATCCCAGGTAGAATCCAAGGCCCAGCAACTTAATCTGTGACTCCCTCCACTCCTGGGTTTCTTGAGTTTGTAAAATACCAACAAGATGCTAGAATATGATCCCAGACACTTCTCTCCTCCTTGCTCAGGAATCTTCTTACTATCGTCCCAGATCTGCCAGGAAGAGCAGAAAGGGCCTGTGTGATACCCCAGCTGATTCAGAGATAGGTGGGTGGAACAAAGGAGAAGTTACCTCTCTCCATCCTGTCCCATCCTGTGTCTGAGACCTTTGGCAAGCCGGAGACCAGCCATGAGCCTTTTCCCCTGCCAGGGCACCAGACAACACTTCCTCGGTGGATAGTCTCCTCTTTCAGGCAGCAGAGATTAGGCCAACCTTGCTAGATCTGACCCAGAAGCAGATCCAGCTGTTATCTTTGCCCGATAAAGGCCAGGCTGTTAGAGGAGTTTGGGGAGGAGGGTGCAGAAGCTGTGGGCCTGGACTGGCCTTACACACTGTCAGCAGGAAACCATCTTTTTTCTCATGTGGCCATTGTTCGGCCTGCTGCTGAGCTACCAGAGAGAAGAGGGAAAAATTCCCCAGAATGGGGACAAGGAGAGGAGAGACCACCACCTTAGTCCAATGGCATTTCCTTCTCACAGGATAGAAACCTAAGCCCTGTTCCCAAGAAATCCTCAGTTTCCACAGGTCTTAAGGGAGCCAGGAAATGGCTGTCCTCCCAAAGGAAATATGATAGAGCAGTGTGTGATCTGGTTAAAGATATGACAGTGTAAGCAGAACATACAAACTGCAAGGAGATGTGCCTTCCCCTGAGGGACAGTGGCCTCCCCAGGGTCTTTCAGCCAAAAGCCAGTCTTCTGGGAGTGCTCAGCAGCTGTCATCTGCCTGGCCCCACACCTGGTCACTTTTCAAGCTTCCCCAGCTCGCTGGCTTTCCTCTGTGCTCAGCTGGGTAACATCTGGCAGGGGCCTCAGCGGAAGGCTGGCCAAGGTCAAGCAGGTATGGGGAAGTTAGCCCTGTTGCACAGAACAGAGAATCAGAAAGAGGCCAGGGCATGCTGATGGGCCCCACCCTGCTGGAAGCCAGCTCAAGGCATTGCGCTGAGTGTAGGAGGGAGCCCAGGCCCCTGCTGTTGTCCTTGCCTGACTACAGACATCATGGGCCAGAGTAGCATCTGGCCCCGTGAGTCCCAGCGTCAGTGGATCAGCAGGAAGTGGACCGATGCAGCACCATTCCCTGCGCAGGGAGCCAGATTCTTCTGTCCCACCCTGACTGCTTAAGCAAGCCCTTACGATGAGCCTCAGTTTCTCCATCAGCGTGATGGGCACTTGCTGAAGCAGGATGGCACTGAAAGCTTGAGAGGCTGCCTGAACAGTGTTGTATTGGCATCTGGAATCAGACCTGCTGGGCAGGGCTGGCTCATCCATTCACTCGAGTGCCCCGGGCCCCCGACAGACGTGGGTGCCTTGGAAAGGATGATCCAGGTCTGATGGTAAATTTTCTCCCTGTGAGCCAAGGAGCCTGTTCTTCCTGTCAGGGTCTCAGCCTCTTCCTGTAGGTGAAAGCCCAGGCCCCACTGTTCAGAAATCAGAGGACCAGAATTTCACTCTTGTCAGAGAGGGGTGCATCTGTGAGGAACAGCTCCAGGCTGGCCAAAATTGCCCGGCCTTGACCCACAGTTTAGGGCTCTAGATGGCAACTCTCATGTCCCCAAGTAAAGGATGAGGGTTGTCTACAGCAAAAATGGCAATAGTTCTAAAGTCTACTCTTGGGGCCAAGAAGCTTGGGATATTCCCAACTGCAAGAATCAGGTACAGGGCTTGTGATCGCCTCACTGTCCACCCAGGTGGGACTGAGCTAAGGCCCAAGTAGGCTGGAGCAAGGTCACTGCGCTCTTTTCTCAATGTGGAGTTTCCCAGGAGACATGGGTGTCATGCAGCCCTCCAAAGAGACTCAACCCAGAGGTGTCCTGTGGCCACTTTACTGAAGATGAAGTCGGTGAGACTTGGAATTGCCTTTCAGAGAGAAGCAGTACCCATGGGCAGCCAGAGGCGCAGGGTTGGCACTGACCCTGGAGCAGGCCTGTGAGGGTGACCGGGCCCTGTCTCTCACCCACGTGACCTTGGACAAGTCACTTCACCTCCCATCACAGAAACAGGTGATACATCTGCCACCGCTCTTCATGTGGCAGTAGTTAGAGTCTGATGAGATGCAGTGAAGACAAGTGCATCCATCGTAGGGGGATCATGTGGGGTTCAGAGTCACAAGAAGGCACCAGATACTCTCTCTTGCTGTCAGGGTCTCAGCCTCTCCTGTGAATGCAAACTCAAGCACCACCATTCAGGAGTAGGAAAAGGGTCCCTCAAGCCTGGGGGTTCAGAATTTAGACAGTTTGTTAGCCTCAGAGTCCCACTCTTACTCTTATTAAATTACTTATTCTGGCCACCACCTATGTACCCTGTTGGTGAAGGAGGGACCCCCTGCCCTAACTTAGATGAGACAGCCAAACAGACACCTGGCAATGCACAGATGTGATTGGCAGCAATTTACTAGTCACATAGTCCTCAGCCTGGGGTTGGAGGACAGGGCCTGTCATGCGAGGCCATGTGCAGATTGCACTCAGGAGCTGCACCAGGGCCTGAGTAAACCGGCAGGAGTTGTGAGATGCGGGCTTTATGATGACAAGAGGGTGGGGTGCCCCGGTTCCTATAGGAGGTTCCAATTGGCTTGTTGGTAATTTCATGGGCTAGTGGGGAGGTGAAACCCATTAGGTGAGAGACCAGGTGGGGTGCGGCTGCCCAGCTGCTAGAGGAACTAGCTACAGGGTGGGAAAGAGAGCATGGTTAGGTCTTTGGGACTCAAAGATGTCAAGGAACAACTGAAGACTTAGGCCTTAAATACAATGCTTCTGGTCCAGTGCCCGATCTCATTAATCTTCATATTACCCCTGCGAGATAGCTACGTTTCCCAGGGGAGGAAACTGAGGCTGGCTATGAATGAGCTGTGTGCCCAGCTCTCCTGACTCCACCGCACACTGCTCTCTGTACTGTCTGCAGGGATTTCTCAAAGTGGGCATAGGAGTGCATCCTGCCCCAAACAACACGGCTGTCTCCGGAAGCCTTTTGCCATTTTCAGCACAGAGGTCCCTGCAGTGTTGCCTTTGGCTGGGGTGTAACTGGAGAAAACCTTTTGCACCTCTTGACTCCAGAGTGTGGAGCTGATGAATGGATTTGCCTATTAAATCACTGGCATTTCTATTCTGAAGTTCAGGGTAGGTTCCAGGGCACCAGGCTGAGATGACCAGCTAGAGACACAGACCTACGTTCTGTTCAGCCCAGACCCTCCCTTGCTGTGGGGCTTTGGGCAGGCTCGTCTTTCTCTGGGCTCAGCCCTCTCAAGGGTCCCCACAGAGGGTTGGACGGGCTTGAAGGCTCTTTCAGTTTTGTAGTGCTGTGAATCCCCAAGGACTCGACCTATGGAGTAAAAGGCCCCATGCGTACAGGCAGAGGATTCAAAGGCAGGTGGCAGGAGAACCACACTGACTCGGTTCTTCAGGGTGAATAGATGATGGCATAGTGGGAGTGTCAGTCAAGACCTGTCCCCAGCCCGGCCTTGCCTCCCTCAGAAAAGTGACTGAACTTTACTGGCCAAGGTCAATTTCCTGAAGATGCTCTGGGGAAAAGAAAAGTGCTTTGTTTTGCCATCTAGTCTCCTGAGCCCTGAAATCTTTAGCTAAGCAAGCTCTCTCCTTCCAGGCCTATCTCTCCAGATAGTCACTATGCCTTTAAATGACTTCTTTTCTCTCCTTGTAGGGTTACTGAATTTAGTAAAAAAAAATAAATGGCCGGTTAAATTTTAATTGCAGGCAAATACAAGCAATATTGTAATATAAATACGTCTTAAAAAGCCCCTGTACCTAGGGCCCAGAACCTGCCCATACCAGAATCCGCCTCCTCTGTCTCCAGCCCCTTTACCTTGGCACTCAGGACTCCTGTTGCTGCCAGGGACAGGACTGTGCCAGCCTGGTACATGATACAAGAGGAACTAATAATGACAGCTGCATAGGAAACTGGGTTCCAGGCTTATGCAGCTGGGGGCAACAGGCCAGATTTTTGTATTTTTGTATTTGTTTTGTGCTTTTCCCTCAGCATCATACAGACATAGCTCATAACGGAGGAGTCTGGTGCAAATCTGCAGGCTTGTTGCCATGGGTCAGGTGGCAGCACTGTAGCGTACGCTAAGGACACCGGGAGGGCCCTGGCCCAGGGGTTGCATTTGATTCTACCTTTCCTCCTGCTGCAAATGCAGGTCCTCGTGACTTCCCCTTTGGTGGCCAGGCTGCTTCTAAACCATCTGCTTTCTAGCTGGGCTTATACAGCTGGGAGTTTATGCAGGATACAAACTTCTCTGCTGGCAGCCAGCCTGATCCACAGGGACTCAGGTGATCACTACATTAGAGAGGTAAAGACATCAATGATGTGGTCACTTTTCCAAATTTCACTGGAGTCTTGACTTCCAGAAGCCTCCACTGAAACTGGGAGCAGGTAGAGCATGTATTTTGAATCCTATATTGAAGATGAGGCTAAATTAACTTCTTGGAGATTGTGTCACACATACCTACAGAACAGAGACTCAGGTCTGACTTCACACCTACTCCTTGTTCCAGACTGAGGCCTCCTGTCTGTGACCATTCCTTGGAGGCAGTAACCACTGAGCTAAATCCCCAGCCCTAGTCTGAAAACAATGGATCCCACGCTGGCTGCATATTAGAATCATCTAGGGGAGGTTTAAAAGCCGCTCAGGTCCAACCCCAGAGATTCTGACTTAATTGATGTGGGAGTGGCCTGGGCATCAGTAGTTAGCAAGAGCTCCCCAGTGATTCTAATGAGCATCTATCTCTCTCTGAGGAGCAAAACGGAGGGATGGAGGGAGGGAAGAAAAGTGCAGGCCAGGAGTTTCCAGACTTCACTCCCAGGGGCTCTAAAAACTGATCTTCAACTCTCTTCCTTAGATATTCTGAGTTAATTAGTGTAAAAAATCAGGAATTTAAAAAATTCTCCAGATGATTCTAACATTGAGCCAAGTTTGGAAGCCACTGGCGTAGGATAGGGCCTTCTTTTGCAAGTGTGATCAGCAGACCAGCAGCATGAAGATCACCTGGGAAAGCCAGGCATGGTGAAACGTCATTTTAGCTACTCAGGAGGCTGAGGCAGAAGGATTATAAGTTTGAGGCTGGACTTGGCAACTTAGTAAGACTCTGTCTCAAAATAAAATAAAATAAAAAGGGCTAAGGATGTAGCTCAGTGTTGCCCAGCATGTGTGAGGCCCTGGGTTCAATCCCTAGTATGAAAAAAAAAAATCACCTGGGTCTGCTTGTTAGACATGCAGACTCTCAGGTCCCATCCTTGAAGGTATGGAAGCAGAATCTGAAGCACTTTGGAAGGACTGGAGCAGAGAGAGCCCAGTGACCCTGCAGACTCGCTGGAACCTCAGAGTCCAGAAGCCCAGCGAGGAGGGTGGCAGAGGGGATGGAGAGAAGGGCCAGGTTCAGAAGATCATTCTGGTACAGGACCCGCTAGATTTAGGGGCAGATTGCATACTGGATGGGAGTGAGAAAGTGGAATGTGTCTCCCAGCCACAGGAGGAGAGGGCACCATTTAGGGAGATAATGACAAGGAAAGCAGAGCAAATTGGGACAAGTTGAGCTGGCAGCTGCCTATTTGGGACCAGAGTCAAGGAAGGAAGTCGAGGCTGGATGCAGATCTGGGAGTCTACTGCATCCATGAATCCATATGTATAAGAGAGAGAACTTAGAAAAAGAGGGAGAGGAGGTGGGCAGACAGCACACCAGACCTCAGCACTTAAAGGAAGACTAAAGGGAGAGTAAGGGAGAAGGGAGATTAAGGAAAGATTAAGTCAGAATAGGAAAAACGAACACCAGAAACAAAATCACTAGGGAAAAAGAGCAGGATTCATGGAATCAAATACTGCAGAGAATTTAAACTGGAGATGAAGGCTGGAAACAGGATTTGATAACTAGGTCACCAGTGACCTGAGAGATGCACTGGTTGGGTAGAGAGAGGGACAGGCTGCAGAGGTTGAGGGAGTTGAGGAAGAAAATGGAAGTATAGTAGATAAATCCCCAATATATAGAGGAAGAGAGTCGGAAATGGAGCAGTCATTTGAAAGAGAGGTAAGACAAAGGGGGCCTTGTTTCCTGCCTGGGTTAGGAAATGAGCCAGTTACTGAGTGGAGAGGAAGGTTCAGAAGGTAGCAAGAGGGCCACATCTCAGAGGTGCTGGAAAGAGGTCATTCGGGGTAGAGAGAACGCTCCTGTTGGAGAGGACAGAGGTGTTAAAGTAGTCCCCTTTGTGGGCATGACTGTCCCCACATTGGATCTTCCAGAGAAGAAGGGCAGGAAAACTTGGCTACCAAGATGATGGCCTCCATGGCATTCTCCCCAGCACCCCGATGCCCTCCCTTCCTTCCTGCCCTGCTGCTTGACTAATCCCCGTGCCTGAAGGAAACCGGCCACCTTCGTTCTCCTCACCTCATGAGCCCTTGTGCCTGCAGCATCGTGTTGTCGCACCCACCCAGTGAGCCTCCTTCATGGGCAATACCAGGGACAGAGCTGGGCATATGATCTGCTCATGGCTGATGCCAGAGTGCCTTGGCTGTGTGTGTGGATCTCTTTGGAGGGAGGGAACCTCAGTGCCACTCTGTGTCCACCAGCCCAGATAGCTCTAGAAACTGGGGACTTCACTGGCTCTCCAGCTCTGGGAGGAATCTGAGGATCCTATATTTGGAAGGGACTTTATGGTCACTTAGTCTGGTGGTGAAACCTGGGGGCATTTGGAAATGTGTGGCAATACTTTTGATTGTCACAATGATGAGAGGATTGCTACTGACACTTGTGAGTGGAAGCCAGGGCAATGTACTACTCAGTCCTGCATAGCCAGGATTGGTCCCTTACCTCTTACAGCTTTCAAATGCCCTGCCAAGCAGTAAAAACCTACTCAGAATGATCGATGAGCTTTGTTGACACATAAACATAGTTGAATCATCTAGGACTATTTCTGTAGGTAAGTTGAAGAGAGATTGTACTTTAGAATTTTCCTCAGAGTTGTGTATCACTTTGGAAAGTCGTGTCTTGGAAGGAGAGCTCCTATAGTAACTGAGTCACTGAAGCAACACACCTGTATCTGGCTGCACTTGCACCAATTCTACACATTGGTGCATTGTGTTAAATGCTATCATATATTTGCATTTGTGTGTTGAAATGCATGTTCTTACATTATAAATTATGCTACTTAAATTTTATATCTCAGAGTTATATTGATTTAAAATATTTTCAAAAGTACACATTACTCTTTTATTTCAGAATCATAGAGGGGATATTATCAAAATTTGATCTAAAAGAGGATGTTTTAATTCTAATCAATTTAAAAAAAGAATCTAGTGCAAGATCTGAAGCAGTGAGTTGAATTCTTGCTACAGCGAGTCTGTTGCTGGCTGTCAAGGTGTGTTTGAATATCTCCAGGGCAGGGAACTCACTCCCTCTCCAGGTAGACCTCTCCATCACTGGGAAGTTGGCTGTTCAGAAGAGACTCCATGTAAGAAATCTGTCACGAGTGTCTCCCACCTGTGAGTAGTGTTGGGCGTGTCCTCTGAGGCCACACCAAGAATGCCAGTTCTTCTACCTGAGATCTTCCTGATGCTGGTAGATGCCACAAGCCCCATGTGCCTCCACTTCCCCACTTCTACCATCTTCTCTCCAGGCACAATGTCCATTATCTATGTGACATGATTTTTGTGTCCTCTTGTTATCCTGGCCAGCCCAGGCACCATACGAAGCATGAAGGATTCAAAGGAGGCCAGAAAGTTCAATTCCACTTGATAGATGTTTTATAGACTGTTGACTGACCTGTGTCATTCACTGCACTCAGCTTTGGGGACACAAAGATGATTTAGAAGCAGCTGTTGTCCCTGGGACCTCAGCTAGCAGTGAACCCATCCCGTAAAATGGCAGATTGAACACATATTACTGCCTTGGTCCTCATCCAAGAGTTTTCTAGAGTTATAGGAAGGGGATTTATTTGCTTTGTTTGTTTTTCTTTTGGGAATGGGGTTTTGCTGTGTTTCCCAAGCTGATATCAAACTCCTTTCTTTCTTTTTGGGGGGTACTGGGCCTCACACATGCTAGATGAGCACTCTACCCCTGAGCTACATTTCCCCCTGATCTCAAAGTCCTGAGCTTAAGTGATCCTTCCTGTCTCAGCCTCCCAAGTAGCTGGAACCATAGGCATGTACCATCCTATCCAGCAGGAAGGGGGTTTCTTAAAAAAAAAAAACAAAAAACTAACTAACATGTTATGATGAAGAGAGGCCATCGACAGATGAGACGTTTCCATCAAATTCTAGAAACCTAAGGGCAGGCAGGGATATGGGATGCTAATGTAGCAGAGTGGAGAAAACATTAGCTTAGAGTTCACAAAGAAGGACGTGCAGAAATAAGGGGTTTACTTCTCCCTGGAGAACTCGCAACAAGTGATTCCCAAAGGACCAGGTGTGGCAGAAGTAGAAATAATAATTGGTACCAGAAAAAAGGGATTTTTAGAAAGTCTACTTATGTAACAGTCAACTCCTACACTAAACAGAATGTTTACAGACAAGACTCTACCTTTCCCCAAGGAGAGTGGAAATTTTTTCTCAGGACAACTGAAGGACCCCACATGTGACAGCCAGTTCCCACAGAGGACTCAAGCCAAACTCAGCTATTGAGGGAACCTCACCCACATACACAGCTCCTAAATGATTAATGTCTTATTCTTAAATATATGTACAGATAATCCATCCCCAAGGACAGTCTCCAGTATGATTGAAACTGAGGGAAACCAAGAGAGAAAGTAGAAGTAAATAAAGAAAAGCACTAAAAACAAAACAATAAAACTTGTAATTCATGTCCAGAGAGACAGTACTGAAAAAGGAAAACTCAGAGGCAAAGAAAATGCTCTTGGAAATTAAAATATTTTAAAATTGGGTACCACAATAAAATATCCCATAGAACTGAAGATAAGGTTAAGGGTTCTACTCTCAGAAAAACAGAAGATAAAAAATTCAATAGAATTGGAAGATGAAGTTGAGGAAATCTCCCAGAAAGCAGAATAACAAGGCAGATGGAAAAGATAATAGAAATGAAAAGTGAATCAATTTGGAAGGGTTATACTGGACTAATAGGTATTTCAGAAAGAGAGAACAGAGAAAATTGAGAGAAAGAAATGATCAAATAAATAAGAAAGATTCTCAACCCTGACATTTAGGAGTCTTTAAAGAGCCTGCCAAGCCGACCCAGCACAAAGAATGAAAATCAATTGGCAGTAATGTATGTTAACCTCAAATTTCAGTATATCAGGGACAAAGGGAGTAACCAACAAACTTTCAGAGGAAAAAAATGTAAAATCCCAATGAACATTAAGATGGCATGGGGATTTTTCTTGCTAACATCAGATTGTAGAATACGGAGGAAACAGGCCTTCAAAACTCAGAGGGAAAGTAATTTTAACCCAGAATTCAATACCTAGATAAATACCATTGTGCATTAGGATAGAACAAAGACATTTTTCAAATACGCAAGGACTCAGTACCCTATTTAAGGATGTTAATAATGTGCTCCAGCAAAGGAAAAGAGTAAGCCAAGAAGAACAGACAAGAATCTGGAAACAGTGGCTTCATTCTGGAAAGCAACTGAGAGAAGTGCTGGGCTGCTAGCCCAGGAGTGTGTGCAGGGAGATGCCATCCCAAGGACAGAGGGACCATGGCAGGTCCTGAGGAAACGGGGACTCGATGAAATACCTGAAGGGCCAGAGCTTCTGAAGAACGCATGGAGGATTGTTTAAAGGAAATTGTGACAAAAGTAAAATAAAGAAAATGAGAAATTCCTGGAAAATCCAAAATCTGTACACACAAAATTTCATCTTTGCATCCTAATTGATTAGGCAATGACACCGTTCATGTAGTCACAATAATGTAAACATTCTCTTACCAAACACAGTAGATATAATGAGAGAGTGGAGGTATGGCAGAGTCATAGAACTGAACCCTCATCTGCAGCTAAGGAGTAAAAATGAGGGATACATTCGATAAATCAAGAAATGACTTTAAAAATATATCATTTAGAGAAATGAAAGTAATTACTAGAAGAAATAGCTGCAAGATTTAAAAGTGGTTGTCACTAGGGAGGAGGACAGAAGAGGGAGGAGGCAGGCTTGGTTTCTGTTCATTTTCAGCCTCTTGATGCAATTTGATTTGTTAACTATGTGCACATATTGGTTTGATAAACCTATTTTAAAAACTCAGATCAAAATACAGTAAATGGGGAGCAGCATTCTTTGAAAGCAGACACAGGCATCCTAAACCCAGGACTGGGCAGTGATTCGGATGACCAGTACAGTATTGCTAGGAGGCTTCAGCGTCACCTTTGGCAGTGACACATTCCATGTCCCAGTGGGCTGGTGAGGAAGGCTGGGTGCAGCTGGGCCTCAGGAGCCCTGGAGACCCTGCCAGGAACTTGGACTTACCCTTGTAGCAAAATTTATAGGTTTTAAGAAAGAGAGCCATAAGATTGAATTTATGTCTTAGAAATACACCTGGACTGCACTAAATCTGGAAGCTGGTTTACAGGGCTGGGGATGGAGAAGGAACATCCATTTAGGGGCCCATGGCACTGGCCCAGGTAGGGGAATATGTGAGGGTCTGAAGCATGGCAATAGTAGGGGAGAAACAAGGCATGCTGAAGCAAATATGTAGAAGGTAAGTGTGTGGCAAAAGTGCCTGATTGGATGGACAGACTGGAGAAGAACAGGAGGCTTTACCTGGGAGAAGTGGGTAGGAGACATGCAACTCACTAAACAGGGTAGAGGTTTGATGGTTGAGATGAGCCGTTCAGTGGTGAAAGTGTCACATTGGAATGGTTTACAAGAAACTCGAGTGGGATACATAGATGGCTATGGAAGATACAAATTGGATGCTCTGGGGAAAAGTCAGGACTGGGCTGTAAACTTGGGAGCCCTTATTGCCTGTGGCGGGCAATAGAGGCAGCAGCCCAAAAAGGAGCTGGTGGAAAAGAATGGCCCAAGGACAAAACCCAGGATTTTAGCATTTAAAGGCAGGCTAATAATGCTGTACATGAGGGTAAGCATCTTTTAATACATTCATGAGTCATTTTTATTTCCTCTTCTATGAAATATCTACTTATGTTTTGACTGCTTTCCTATTTTATTTATTTCAAACCAAATCCATTGCCTAGCTTTGTGATGAAACTATGAAAGGATTCCCACTAGCAGAAGACCAGTTAGGTAAAGTATTAATTGAAGTATTTAAATAAGAAAAAGAAACAATGCACCAAATTAGAAAACACAAAATAAAATTGTATCATTAATAAAATCTTGCAATTGCATAACTTTAAAACCCAAGAGAACAGAAAAAAAATTGCAAATAGTAAGCATTCTGTAAGATTACTGATATAAAATTAATATGGAAAACTGATCAGCATTCCCGTATAAAACATATTGTAAAAATACAGTAGAAGAGAAAAACCAATCGTAAGAGCAATAAATATATGAGGCCCAATTTGAAAACATTACTGAGGAATACAATAGAAAAACTTACAAAATGGAAATGAAAAACCTCATTCTTGAATTGCAGACTGTTGTCCTTAAATATGATAAATTTAATTCTCCTTAAATTATGTTCTACACTTAATTACCTAGATAACTTTTTTTCGTGGAATCAGAGCAGCCTATTCTCAAGTGCATATGGAAAAATAAACATGTATAGATACCCAGGCAATTCTCTGAAAGAAGAGTTCAGCACTGCCCCATGTGAAAACATAATTAAAATAGAGAATTACTGGAGAATATTCAGTCCAAGCAATAGAAGAAAATAAAGAGCTCAGAAATAGGCCTGAATTAATATAGGAATTGAGCATATAATAAAATGGCATCTCATATCAGAGGGGAAAAGACAGGGGAGGACATGTCTAGGAGAAAAGATGATTCCTACTTTACATCAAAATAATGGCGATAACACTTAAAAGTGAAGTCAGAAAAATACTAGAGGAGAACATGGAGTATTTATATATACATATGAAATTATATAGAGATAGATATCTTGTAGTAAGGGAGGATTGATCTTATGAAGCTGTGCAATGAAAGACTAATTGAACTGGCTATATAAAAACAACAATTCTGCACTGAGAAATAAAGCACATATAAACAAGATCAAACAATAAATATTTGCAAACATAAATGGTAGACAAATGCCTACTTGCTTCTATATAAAGAGTCATTATAAATCAATATGAAAAACATGAAAAATGGGTAAAGAATATGAGTAAAGTTCACAGCTAAAGAAAATTTAACTGCTCTCAAACATATAAAAAGATGTGCATGTTTATTTATGAGGGAAAGACAAAATTATGCTGAGATGCCATTTTCTATCCATCGAAATTCAACAAAGATAAAAAAATGTTTCATAGCATAATGAATTGGCAAGGATGGGAGGGCACTCATGCGTTATTGATGGGAGACTAAATTTGTATGATCAAGATTACTGTTCAGCGGAAAAGAATAGAAAGTTGTACAGAACATACTACCTATTTGAGTTTTTTTAAAAAGAGACATATATATTTGTTGTTTGGTTTGGTTTGGTTTTTTTGAGACAGGGTCTTGCTATTCAGTTCAAACTGGCCCTAAACTCACTATGTAGCCCAGGCTGGGGGCCAACTCACAGTGATCCTCCTGCCTCAGCTTCCCGAGTGCTGGGATTACAGGCATGCACCATAACTTGATAGTTCAAGGCCAGCCTGGCCTATATAGCGAGACCCTGTCTCAAACCTCTCCCCTCAAAAAGAAAGAATCTGAAAATACAGAGATCTGAAAGAAAACAAAGGCAACCCTCAGTCTTACTACCTACAGAATAATCACATTAACATTTTGATATACATTCTTCCAGATATTTTTCCTGATACGTCTTTTTGAAATGGCTTCCTATCTGCCTTGCGCATGACTTTAATGTGATTTTTCTCACTCAACTATGTCTCTTTCCCTGTCATTAAATTTAAATCTACATCATCTTCTTAATGTGTGGATGCATAATTCACTTCATTATCCATTGACTGGTATTTGAGGCATTTCCCCAATGTTTCATTCTTATAGACAGTATTATGATAAACGCATGTGTATAGACATGACTGTGAATTTGAGCATTTGTATCTATGAGAAAAACCCTTAAGAATTGAACTGATGAGTGAATTCATAATATATTTTAAAAGCTCCTTGTCCCTAAAATGTTGGAACAGTTTACCCCCAACTCATATGTGAGAGGCCCTTTCCCTCCCCTCTCACCTTCATTTGTCTTAAACATTACAAAGATTATCTAGCTAACTTTGCTATTCTTGTAGGTTTAAAATTGGATCTCATTTTTAAAAAGAATTGTATTTCTTTTATTACTATTGAGACTGAACATTTACATTGTTTTGTAAGAGCAATTTGTATCTTAAGGACATTTGTCTTTGTGTGTCATGTTGCAAATTGTCCTGGTTGGGATTTTTTTTTTTTTTTTTTTTTTTTTTTTTTTTTTTTTTTTTTTTTTTTTTTTTTTTTTTTTTTTGTGAGGGGTGCTGGGGATCGAACTCAGGGCCTTGGGCTTGCTAGGCAAACACTCTACCCCTTGAGCTGAATCCCCAGCCCCTGGTTGGTAATTTTAATCTGGGTGTTATTTAAACTATTATGGAAAATTTCATGCACCTATAAAGGAAGGCAGAAGAATATAATAAATATCCATCTATCTGCCATCCACCTTCAACCATTATTAGCACATTATTTTATTTCATCTGTACCCCTCCCAGCTTTACCCTGATGATCTTGCAGCAAATCCCGGGCAGCATAACATTTTTCCTGTCAGTTGTGTTTTTCTGTAAACATTTCTGTTGTGTGGTGTCTTTGACATATGGAAATTGTTTATATTTCAGAGAATCAAATCAAGTGAAAACAGTCTTTGTGTTACCCCAGCAGAGTTTCCCGAACAGCACGTTCTTTCCCTCGCCGGCCCGAAATGCCAGTTGGATTTTCTGTTCTGCTGCTTTGATCTGTCTGTTTACTCTGACACCAAGACCCGACTGCAGCAATTACTATGGGCTTAAAATATATTTTTTCATATTGGGTATGACAAGCATGCCCTGCTCTGATTCAGGCTTTTTTCCTCCAAATTTTATGAATTTCCTCAAACTTCTTCATCCAGATTAATGTTAGGCTCATTTAATCAAGTTGGACTCAAAACTCAGTTGAGATTTTGATTAGCATTATAGGAACTATATAGATGACTTTGGGGAAGATTGACGTTTTTACAATATTGAGTCTTCCTGGAGTCAGATTTTTGACTTTCTCTTTCCAACAATTATATTGTTTTTTCTTTTTCTTTAATGATGACATTGACTAGAACTTCCAAACAATACAGTATTTCACAATTGCTCCCATTAAGGACACCTCTGCAGCTTCAGGTAGTGTTTCGTCATTAAGAGTAACATTGGCTGTTGGTTTAGAATCGTTCTTTATCCTGCTCTGGAATTATCCCTCTATTCTAATTCATTAAGAGGGCTTTTAAAAATACCTATATTGGACTGTAGCCAATGTCTTTTGGGTATCTCTCAAATGATCATATCATTTTTATGTTTTACTCTAGTTATGAGACAAACTGTATTAATAGATTTCCGGATGGTGGCAGCCTTCACATTCCTGGAATAAACTCATCATTTATGTTATTAAGCTTATTACTCTTCTGCTAGATTTTATTTGTAATATTTTATTTTGTTTCCATTAATGTTGGTAGATGAGAGAACAGATTACTCTTTCAGAAAGCTTAGATGAGGAAGCAAGAGAGTGCTGAAGTTCCAGAGATGCAGAGGGAAGGGAGTGCATACTTCTAGAATCTTCCCAGGCTCCAGAGAGGAAGCCAGGAGAGAGCGAGAGCTTGAGATGAAAGACACCAACAAAGGGCCAGCATAGAGGAAGAGGTGGGGCCAGCACACTGTAGCAGGGCAGCCCTGAGCAGGAAGAAGGACAGTCCATGCTGTGAGTCTGGAAGGGAGGAAGGCGGGGCTGGTGACATGGGCAGATCACTAAGGGCAGGAGGACACTGGGAAAGGTCATGGGGTCAAGGAAGCCATTTTGTCTGCAGGTTGGCATGTGAGAACTCAAGGCAAGTCATGAAGGTTGGAAACAGTTGCTGAGAGAAGCAGGGACAACTCAGGACTGTCACAGGCTACTGAGGCCCCATCGAAGTTAAAGACCATAATTTTGGGTGGCATCAGTTTGCAAGAGCATGTCATGACTTTTCTCAGGGCACCGTGGCAGGGGGAGAGCATGGTGGGGTTGACCTCGGGGTGGCGTGTTTGATGGATGAGCAGGGGGCAGTATGCAGGTCCCGCAGGTCAGCAAGGCGATGGCAAAGAGCAGGTGAGGACAAGCACTGCCTGGCGGGCCTCTGTGAGCAGCTATCATGGTTTGTCTTTATATTATATTTCCACCTTGAGGCAAAATTTTCCATTTTTACCCTGTCACAAAACAAATAGACTGCATCCTGGCTTCAGCTAGATCCCTTATGTAACGGATTTCATGCTCTGCCACATTTTTGACAGTTACAAAAAGTCTGTGCTGTTGGGACACTCTGTTGGAACACCAGGAAGTGCGTTCCGATGTGGGGGACACTGGGGTGGGGTGGGGGGTACCTGAACCCTGGCCCTGCACTTCAGAGCACCTCGTGCATGGACAGGAGAATGGCTCAGCATGCTTGCTTTTCCTTCCATTTTTAATCATTTCCCCCCACAGCACCTCCGTCCTCAAACCTGTAAAGAGCAGTTCCCTTCGACCCTGAGCCTTCTCGGCCACTGCATGCAAGAGATTTCTAAATACAGTGTGTCCCCTGCACCTCTTCCCTGGCCCCTTCCTGAAGTCCTAAGGCTGCTTTCCTGAGGGTTCGCTGCCCAGGGCCTTCCTCAGAGCCCACTCTGCTTCCCTGGTTCTCCTCCTCCTTCACTTTTTCTTCCTTTTCCTCCTCCTTCTCCTCAGCCTCTTCCTCCTCTTCTTCCTCCCCACTCCATGGCCTTTGCATTCGCTTCTTCTTCCTTCCCTTCTTTCCCCTCCAATTGAACTTTGCTCCCAAATTAACCCCTCCCTACGGCTGCTCCTTGTGGTAATGACTCTTACCCCCAGGTACTGAGTGGAAATCCAGGCTACCAGCCTCCTGCCTGCCTCCCACACTCCCATACGTCCATCCCTGGACTACCCAGCTTCCCTCCACATTGTTCTTTTTAGTTTCATTTGTGATTGACACATAATAATTGAACATATTTATGGGGTACAGTGTGACGCTTCAGTGTATGTATACGCTGCGTAAAGATCAAGTCAGGGCAATTAGTGTATCCATCATTCCAGCAGTTATAATTTCTCTGATTGTAATATTTCAAAATAGCTAGAACAGAGGATTTGGAATGCTCAAAGAGCCTTTCTGTTCTCTCCTTATTGTAACACATCATTGCCTAAAAATAATTATAAAGTTAATTTCTTTCCCATGGCAAGTTAATACGTGCTCAGAGTAGAAAATTTGGAAAATAGAGGTAAAGACAAAGAAAAAAGTACTCACAATTTCAACAACCAGAAATAATTACTATTAAAATTTAGGAATATAGATTTCCACTTTTCAAATAAATAAATATATTTATAAAATTTAATTCTTTCAACTTAAAACAATGAATTGAAACTGTTCTATAACTTGAACTTTAAACCTATTAACTATGAACATCTCCATCTAGTGCAATATTTTTTACGCCTTTTTAAATTCTGAAAATATAAGCAATTTGTACATTGAATAAAAACTTCAAAAGACATCATAATGAGAAAAAGAATTTATAAGATTTGACCTACAGAAATGAAGAAGTATTGTAATGTTCTAGTAACTAAGACAGTGTGGCATAGGGTGGGGATGCACATATAATAAAGGCACTGAACATATGGAAATCTGACTCATGCCAAGGATGGAGACTGGGGTCAGGGGATAGGTTAGACAATTCAGCAAATGCTGTGGGGACCACTGGTTATTTTTAAGGAAGAAGAGTGAAATTGTTGCCATACTTCACACTCTTTACAAAATCTCCTTCCATGAAGGAGAATATTCAACACCTAAATTTAAAAGGCAAGTCAGGCTCAGAGATGCATTCTTTTAGTTCTAGCTATTCAGGAGGCTGGGGCAGGAGGACCTCTTGAGCCCAGGAGTCTGAACAACATAGTGAGACCCTGTTTCAAAATAATAAGTAAATAAACAAATAGCAAAGCTGTACAACCTTCAGAAGGTAACAGGAATTAGTTCCCTGATCTTGAACAGGGAAGGAATTTTTAAAGAAGAGACACACACACACACAAAAAGCACAAAATAACAACTTTAAAATAGAAGAACTAAGCCAGGTGTGATGGCACATGCTTGTAATCCCAGCACTCGGGAGGCTGAGGCAGGAAGATGGTCGTGAATTCAAGTACGAACTACATGGCCTGAACTACATAGCGAGACTCTGTCTCAAAAAAAGAAAAAAAAAATGAGAACTCTGTTCATCAATTTACAAATTGGAAGACAGTATCAGCAACACATTCAATCAATCAATGCCAAATGCACTTAATATATAAAGCCTTTTACAATTCAGTAAGTATAAAATGTCCTGTGCAGTTTTGTAACCCAGGATGTATTGATGAATAAATTAGATGAAGGCTTGCACCCTTATAGATTGGCAGTCCAGCAAGGAAACACAGACAATAAAACAAATATAAAAATAAGCAAATTATAAAGTATACTAGCAAGCTGGTACAGGGTTGCAGAGTTGGGGGCGGTACAGTATGCAGTACTAAATAAGGGGATCACTGTGGGATTGTCAAGAAGCTGAGATTTAAACAAAGACTTGAAGACAGCAAGAGAGTAACCATGATGGGGGCCCTGGAAACACCTGGAACAAAGACCTGTGCATGTCTGGGGAGGCTGAGGAGCAGCCAGGCCAGTGGCTGGAGCTCAGCCTGAGGGGGAGCGCACTGGAGAGGAGGTTGGGGAGCACAATGCGCGGCAAAATGCAGCCTGCTGGGCTATTATAGGGAACTTTGTGTTGCTCAGAATGGCCTGAGAAGCTGTTGCTGCAAACAGAGGCCACCTGGTGAGGACACACCATCCTCCAGACCCGGGTGCACCTTCTTTTCCCAGGGCTTGGTCACCACACTGCTCCCCACAGGGGACTCTTGAGTACTGGGGGTGCTAGAATAACACAGTCTGTTCTCCAACTTTGTTTTCCCTTTCCAGCATTGTTTGTAAATTCTGGGTTCTTTGCATTTTTGTCCAAATTTTCCATTTTTGCTATATTGAGGTATACTTTGTATACAGTAAAACTCAGTCATTTTAGGTGGACAGTTTGATACATTTGATAATTGCATACTGACATGTAAACTACAGTTTACACAGCTGTGACACAGAATTATTCCATTTCCCTAAAACATTTCTTCATATCCCTTTGTAGTCTGTGCTCTCTCTCAACCCCTAAGCCACAGCTGAGCTTTCTGTCACTATGGTTTTGCCTTTTTTAAAGTTTCACGTAAGGCTGGAGACATAGCTCAGTGGCAGAGTGCTTGACTAGCATATGCGAGCCCCTGGGTTCAACCCCCAGGACTAACAACAACAAAAAAAAGTTTCCAAAAAATTGAATTATTTGGTACATAGTATTTTATTTCTGGCTTCTTTCACTTGGGATAATGTTTTATAATGCATCTGTCAGTGGAATGCTAGAGATTAGAATTTGACATCAAGTCTGCCTGCTTATTATAGTACTACTTTCCATAAAATGTAAGAATTTACAATGGAATTATTCATGCTCTTTCATTCTTCGTGCTATTGTTGTCCTATATTTTACTGTACTTCTATATGCTATATACTCAATAATACAATGTTGTTATTTTTAACAATTGTTTTCAAAAAAAGAAAATGAAAAGGGCAGTCTTTTATATTCACTCATGTATTCAATTTCCAGTATTCTTTCTTCTTCTTATAGATCACATTTTCTATCTGGTATCATTTCTACTCAGCTTGAAGAACCTCCTTTATTATTGTATGCATATCTTTTGGTAATGAATTTTTTTAGCTTTCACTTTTCTGAAACCAGTAGTTCCTCATTTTAAAAAATGCTTTCACTGGATAGAGAATTCAGAACTGACAGAGGTTTTTCTCAGTTTTCTGAATGAAGACATGTTTTCTTTTAACGCTTTAACAATATTCCATTGTGTCCTCTTCATCATTGCTTCTTATGAGAAGTTGGCTATAATATGTAGTGCTTAATGTGTCTTTTTTCACCTCTGGTTGCTCTTAAGCTTTTACTCTTCTGCTTTAGTTTTCCGGGATTTTGGTAATGATGTGTCTACATATGTTTTTCTTTGTATTTACCTTGCTTGGAGGGCTGGGGATTTAGCACAGTGGTTAGAGTGCTTGCCTTGTAAGCATAAGGCCCCAAGTTCGATCCCCAGCTAAAAAAAAAAAAAAAAAAAAAGCTATGAATATACCTTGCTTGGAGTTTCCAAAATTTCTTAAATCTATGGATTGATGTTTTCAACCAAATTCAGGGAATATTCTGATATTTGGCCATTATGCTTTTCTGCTTAATTATCTTTTAGCTTTTCTTCTGATTATCCAATTACCTATGTTAAATTATATAATATTATTCCCATGGGTCCTTAAGTTTCTATTTTTAAAAATCATTTTTCTCTGTCATTTTCAGGTTGGATTCTGATGAGCCTTTCTTCTGAAAACTCCAATATGGTATTAGTTATCCAGTGAGTTTTATTTTTTATTTTATTTTAAACCAAGAACATGTATTGGTACATTTTACATATAATGGTTACATTCATCACATTTATTTTGTACCTGTACATGATGCATCTTGGTTCTCCCCCCTCTTCCCCGCCCCTCCCCTCTGTTCCCTCCCTCCTTATTTACAGCAGGTTTATTCTTAATTTTCCATATTTTCCCTTTCCCTTTTCTTTCCTTTGTTGCCTTTCTGCTTTTCCCCTTCTTTCTTTCTAGTACTCCTCTCCTTTGTATATTATCTTCCTTTTATATACTATCTATTACACCTCTTTGTTCTTATTTACAGTTATGATTTCTCATATCAGAGAGACAATTTGATGTGTACTCATGGGTGTCTGATTTATTTCACTTAGAAGTATGTTCTCAAGGAATATCCATTTATATATGAATGACTCTAGTTTATCCTTTTTATGGCTGTGTAGTATTCCATTGTGTAGAAAAACCACATTTTCTTTAGGCATTCGTGGGTTGTTGGGCATTTAGGTTGTTTCCAAGACTTAGCTATTAGAAATTGTGTTGCTATGAAAATGGTCGTGCATACATCCCTATGGTATGATGATTTTAATTCTTCTGGGAAGATCCCCAGTAGGGGAATACCTGGATCAAATGGAACCTCCAGTTGTAGTTTTTTGAGGAATCTCCATATTGATTTCCACAGTGGCTGGACCAGTCTGCATTCCCACCAACAGTGGAGGAGGGTTCCTTTTTCCCCACAGCCCCGCCAGCATTTGTTATTGGTTGATTTTTCCATATACGCGGTTCTTTCTGGAGTGAGGTGGAATCTTAACGTTGTTTTGATTT